>JABYQK010000101.1:0-137809 GCA_022606075.1 Fomitopsis betulina
TCTAACGTGGCAGCAAGGTTATACCACCCTTGGATAGTAGTGGGTAGCGGAGAGTGCGATAAGATTTGTCGAAGAAGGTTAGGGCGGAGGGCACGTTTGAATTGGAGGATAAGATTTGCTTCATTCCTCTCATCGAGCTGTTTGGCCCGAGCGGCCAAGGTTTTGAATTTGGCAATGAAGGCGCTGGTCGGGGTCTTTCCCTGGACTAATCCGATGAATTGATCATAGGCACGGGCGTGGGAGTTATAATCTGGGAAGGAGGATTTCAATGCCTTCTTGAAATCTTCCCACGTCGCAAATCGGTTTGATCCTCTGGCAGCAGCGGCCGCTTGTTCGATGTGATGAAGATCAATCCACCACCCTATTGCATTTCCCTCCATACTCGAGATAGCGAAGGCTATCTTTCGTTGATCCTCAACTCCACTATTTCCGGTGGCAATAAAGTAGTTCTCGATCCTTTGTAAAAAGGGTTCGACGTCGTAAGGTTTGCCTTCGAATTTGGTGGGAGCAGGGATATCTAGTTTGGAGGCGGAGGTACTTCGAGTCACTGGTGTGGTGGTTCGGATCGCCTGTAGCTCCGCGGTCGCTATGCCAAGGTTCTGTTGCAACGCGGTAATCATTGCTTCCTTTTGAGCAAGGCTTTGCTCAAGCTGGGTGAGTCGTTCAACGACATTAGCCATGTCGAGTAGTTCAGATAGTCGTTCGTCGAGTTGTCTGGGTTCTTCGGGTGGATCACGAAAACTTTCAAGGGCCTGTGAGTAGGCGTTCAGAGTTGAGAGGGGTATTTCGAGTTCGGTTGGTGAAATCGGTGGTTCGCTGATGGTTTGGTTCGGTTCGGACGGAGTCGCCGTCTTTTCGGGTTCAATGGGCCTTTCGATTGAGTTTACAAAGTTTCGGAGTGCGTCGTTTTCAGCTAGAAGCTGCCTCGTGTGCGATGAACTTCCTCCGTTCTTCCAGACTCCGTTAACAAGGGAGATCCGCTGGAATGTGTTCGGCGGTGTAGGATGTTGTATTTCAAACTGTTTCCGTTCGTGGTTCCAAAATACCGGGCCCACCGGTACTGGTAACCCAAAGTCTTCGGCTCGGATAGGAGTTCGAGCGGTCGTGGTGTTAAGATGAGGTGCGAGCCGCAGGCGACGGACTCGCGATCAGATGGTTAGGGGTGTCCTGTACTTGAACAAGTAGGATGTTACGTGAGTTCGACCTTTTGTTACGCTCGATGGCCTGAGCGTCACAACCTAACCCTTCAGGGTTCCTATCAAATCAGAGATCAGTATACTCGTTCGTGCTCTTCAGTGAGCGAGGATGTCAGAGAGACTTCAAGGAGAATATCTCCTAAGTCGAGCGAATCGGGCTCAAGGCCAATGAGGACGAAGAACTGAATGAATCAGTAGGTCGAACTGAGGTTCGACCTCCTAACAACTACTGCTTTATATACATCCAAGTTCAGGGCAGGAATACCTGAGAAAGAGCCAATAAGAAAACAGGAGGAGAAGTGGTACGACTGTCCAGGTTGCGCTGAGTAAGTCGTCAGGAGATAGCGTGGGGTTGGGCCCACACGGAAGTCCGAGGTCTGAGTAAGAGTATAAGAGTAAGCAATGAAAAGAAATATTCGTCCGCAATCACGTGTCCACCATTATCGTAACAGTGGTCCTCGCTCGATGTCCTGAAGTTCCTCCAACTCAACCCTATGGTTGGCACATTTGAATGGGCCGAGATCCTCTCCAAATGCAAGGAGGATCGCGCCCAGGGCAATGAGCACACCATGGCGTGGGCTAGACTAGAAGCGCACACAGTGTGGCGTGCTGGTAAAGTTCTGGAATTCCAGAAGGAATGGGATGGGCTTTCTGAAAAGGAACGTAAAAGGACCCATAAGGAAGCCCATAGGAAATACGCGGCGGCATTTGACCCGTCAAAGGCAGAGAAATTCGCAGAAGAACTGTACAGAACGTGGCAGTACAGAGACGCTGAAGAAATTCAAGAAGGCAGGCGTGAAGCGCTTGAACGAAATGAGATAATGGACGAGCCCTTTGTCCACATTCCCATTCGCGGGGTCATGGAGCCCAAACACAGAGCACTGGGAGAGGAAGTAGCTCCTCCGTCACAAGCGGAGGAACATGAAATTGCCCCAGTCGATCACGAGGATCCTACCCTCGACTTTGCCCCTCGCGCCTCTCAATTAGAGGAAGAGGAACTTATTACTGTGCATCTAGACCAAGGGTGGGTGGATCTTCCTCATCGGGGGTTCATCTTACCTGAAGGGCGGTTGTTAGACGCAGTGGAGAGGGACAATGAGCAGTTCCTGGACGACTTTGGAATGCTTTATGTCATCACACCGCCTCCTTCGGAGGCGGAAGGAGAAGACTGAAATATTCAGTAGATACTCTGCATGTACTTAGAGTATGGAGTATAAATTCGTAGAATTAAAAAAAAAAAAAAAAGACATGCCGAGCGGACATTGAAATGACGGTCGTGCGAATAGTGTGACCCCAGTGTGACCGCCGACTTCAAGAGCGCGCCGAATCCAGGTGCAACTGCATACGCATCGGCTTCGACTGACGCACCACGCCGGCAAACGTTCTAAAGGGCCGCAGTGCGTACTACAAAAACGGGGCATGCACTCACTGGCTAGCCTCGTAGCCTCGTAGCCTCTCTATTCCGTATCACCGTTCACGATGTCCGCCTCGACCTCGAAAACGATCACTAACCTCGGCGGGACTGCCTCTCAGGTCACCGTCGGTAAGGTTGCCGTACGTCTTCCAATTAACATACATTGTGCACACTGGCATATCACTGAGACAGTCATAACAGCACGGTCTAATGACTATGACCAACAAGTAGGTCCCTGAATAATATTCAGAGAAACCACTGTCCTTGACCAGTATCTCGCCTTGTCAGCCCCACCGCCGTTCATCCCGATGAGGAACTCTTTGACGCCATCAAGGCCGGTGTCGATGCGCTTCCGCCGGGTGCCAAGATGGTTCTGAACAGCGGTGAATACGCTGCCACACCTGTACATGTCGTATCCCTCATATGGCTCCAGCGGCGTTCTACGGCCCGCCTAACGATTCACTCGCGAACCTCAAGATGCTTGCGCGGTTCTACGAAGCGAACCCGGACTATGTCGACAAGACGTTCCTCATGGTCAAGGTCAGCGCAGGTACCGCATATACACATTCACACCCGCTCACACAGCATGCACCGTGCCGTAGGGCGGCATAGAATTCGCCACCCTCACAGTTGACAGCTCGTGCGTCTTTGCGCGTCCACTGCCTGCCGTAAAAGCGGGCTGACAGTATCGCTCACGTAGCTTGGAGAGCCTCCGCGCAAGCGTCGACAGTTGCATCGCAGCGCTGCGGGGCACGAAGAAGATCGACCTTTTCCAGTCCGCGCGCGTCGACCGCAACCGGCCCATCGAAGAAGCGATCCGGAACCTCGTCGTGCTCAAGAACGAGGGGAAATTCGACCATATCGGCATGAGCGAGTGCAGGGCGGAGACTTTGCGCCGCGGAAACTCGGTGCGCTCCCTCTTCCCCGCGCAAATATAAACCGCCGTGGGTATACTCAATAATGTATACCACAGGTCCACCCGATCGCTGTGGTGGAGATCGAAATCAGTATCTGGTCGTATGAGGAGGAGGTTAAGAAGGGTAAGATATTCTGCGCTGCCTCTGTACGTAATGTTGTGAACCCGCCTTATGCTAGTGGTCGCGACCGCTGCTGAGCTGGGTATCGCCGTCGCTGGATACTCGTGAGTCTGCTTTTCGGATAACCCGGTAGCAATCCTCACATCAAGCAACATTGCAGCCCGCTCGGCCGTGGCTTCCTGACCGGCCAGATCAAGAGCATAGATGATCTTCCGCGTCGGTGATGCAGAAGCACCAGCCGCCCTCCCACCGCTGACAAGTCCTTTTCACAGCGACCGACATCCGCCGGAAATTCTCAAGATTCGGTGATGTACGCACACCTCCCATGTCCCTTCCGATGAGCGAACTGACCTATGCGCCAACAGCACTTCGATGACAACCTCAAGAGTGTCCACGCGATTCTCGCGGTCACGGAGAAGAAGGGCATCACGCCCGGGCAGCTCGCAATTGCGTGGGTCGCGCACCTCGGCCCACACGTCCTGCCCCTCCCTGGCATGTCGTGCGTACTTCCCTAGACGCGACGCGCGGACGTGCTAACACGGTTGGCAGGTCGAGGAAACGCACGCTAGAGAACCTCGCGGGTGGCGATGTCGTCCTAACTGCAGACGAACTCAAGGCTATCGCGGAGGTGCAGGAGAAGTACCCTGTGCAGGGCGATCGCTACTTCGCCGCCGACAGCAAGATGGCGCCGCTAGCCATGGGGCTTTGGGGGTGAAGCCATCAACACGACGTACGTCTATCGGTGCCAGGGCTTGCCGTGTCACGCATCTTGAGTAGCTTGGGACGCTCGGACAGTTGCACAACACAATACAGTACATTTCCTCGGAGTTATCTGAGTGAGACGAAGGTAGAGATATTGAGGCGCGCATGCCCATGCTAATACCTCGAAGGCTAGTTGGCATGGTTATAGCGACATCGGTGCACTTGATCTCCGTTGGGGAGACTTAAGTCGGCATATGGTCGTATGAGAGAGGGTGCGCCCGAATGAATGCCACGAAATGGCAGTGCTCATGCCCACTTCCACAGTGTAACGGCCCGCGAGCTGGGCGTCGCTGTGGTATTCGTAAATCTGCTTTTGCCCAGAAATGATATCTTCATAACGCTACACGATCCCGATCCTAACTAGCCAAATCAAGAGCATGGGTGACATACCAAGTCAATGTATTGTCCACCTATGCCTCTCGCGGCACCATTCCGTGCCACTCCTTTTCCGTCCGCTCACGGCGTAGTGCGACCAGGGCATCGCCAACGCGATCCGTGTATATTCGGAGAAGAAGAATCACACCGGCGCATGGGTCGCCCAACTCGAGCCGCATGTCCGTCATCGTACGTGCTCTTCGCTTTCCAGCGGCAAGCACCTGCCAGGGCGAGTGCTCACGCGCTCGCGCTTGGCATTACGCACAGGTCGAAAATACGTAGTCTTGAGGACTTCGCGGATTGTACTGATGAAAGACGACCTCAAAAGATGACGGACTTGCCTATCAAGAGACATCGGTACGGGAGTGATGGTGCAGCAGGCTTGTGGGGCTGAAGTCTGCTGGGCTATGTCAGCAACTGCATGCAAACTGCCGTGGATCGACGTAAGTGTGCTCTGTATGGTCAATGGCACGCGAAGGTTGCACGTGATCGCCTCGGGGGCCAAGCGATGACGCGTCCTAGAGGCCCGATGAGTTTGATGATGGATTCCCCTCTCCCCCGCCGCGATGAATATCGATGAATGATGAACCACGCTCAGCATGACTGGTAGGCCAGCCCTCTGGTGGTGGCTTCCTTAATTCGCTGCGGTTCATCATTGGCCCGGTATCCACTGAATTCAGGGTGGCAGTGCGGATGCGGGAAATGCCGATGCATGCAAATCATCAAACGAGCGCCAAGTGGTCACTGGACTCCACCGCTCATATGTTCGTCCACCCTCATTCATATTCATCATACCCAGAGAGGTTCATTGCCTTCATGCAGCGGTTCACCTGTATGAAAAGAAACAACTTAAAGCCGTGAGCGACTCACAGACACGTAGAGGAAACTTTTCTGCGAAGAAATCGAAGATGTCCAACAAGAGGCCTGCATTCCACCGGATTCGACGTTGCATGTGGAGAAATGAGGGGCATCGAGGCACTGCTATGGTTTCGGTTTTGCCGTCCACGCCGTACACCACGCAGACATTCTGCCGTGAAATTGGCAATTATTCTCTTCGGAACTCCAGGTGGACAGCATATCCCTTCATATATAAAGCATCACTGGCAAGACATCTCATACATCCAATTCCTCCACGCAGCACTCTAAACACTCCAGAACCTCCCTGCACGTAGTACTCCTAGAAACATGACATTCAACAAGACTGTGAAACTTGGCGCGGCATCCGATGTAACCATTGCCAAAGTTGGGGTATGCTGCGCTCTCATCGATCTGAACAGCTAGAACTGCATACTAACATCCCGCTCACAGCACGGCCTTATGATGATGACGTGAGTCAATATGGCCCTCACCCCGCTTACCAGAGGCTTATTACGGCGTGCAGCTGGCGCGGCTCCGGTCCCGTCCCTGATGAGCAGGCCTTCGAGGCCATCAAGGCCGGAATCGACGCTCTCCCGGCAGGCGTGAAGATGCTTCTGAACAGCGGCGAGTTCTACGCGAACGACTTTGGCACAGCCAACCTCGAGCTCCTCTCGCGGTTCTTCGAGAAGTATCCGAGCTACACCGACAAGGTGTTCCTTTCCGTAAAGGTCCGCCTCAGTGCTGGTTCTCCGCGTTGTGCAGATGCTCATCCCGCTCGCATGGACAGGGCGGCCTCAAGGGCTTCGGCCCAGACGCGTCGGAGGAGAATCTCCGCCGGAGCGTGGACAACATCAACGCGGCCCTTCGTGGCACGAAGAAGTTGGACCTGTTCGAGTCTGCGCGAGTCGACCCGAATGTGCCCATCGAAGACGCGATCAAGACGCTTGTAGTCCTCATCAACGAGGGCAAGTTCAACCACATCGGCCTCTCCGAGTGTAGCGCGGCTACTCTGCGACGTGCGCATGCGGTGAGCCACGATGGAATACTAGGCATCTTAAGGCGAGGAGCTGACCTATTCCGCTAGGTCCACCCGATCACTGCCGTCGAGATCGAGGTCAGCCCATGGTCGTACGAAGAGGAGACCAAGAAGGTCATTGCCACCGCCCAAGAGCTAGGCGTTGCAGTGGTCGCCTATGCGTTAGTGCCCGCCCCATTTCGCTAGCGCTCAAGGTCGCTCATCTTGCTATGCAGACCCCTCGGCCGTGGCTTCTTGACTGGACAGATCAAGACCATCGACGACCTGCCCGCAGACGACCCCCGCCGGATGTTCACGCGCTTCGGCGAGGAATACATCAAGCACAACCTCGCGCTCGTCCACTCGCTGGAGGCCATTGCGGCGAAGAAGGGCTACACCCCTGGCCAGCTGAGCATCGCCTGGGTCGGCTCGCTCGGCGCCCATGTTGTCCCTCTCCCTGGCTCCTCGTACGTCGCACTTGACGCGCTCTCGTTCGGGGAGGACACTGACTCGTGCTTGTACAGGAAAAAGGAGCGTACCCTGGAGAACCTTGCGAGTGGCGACATCGAGTTGACGGCGGCTGACTTGGCTGAGATCAACGGCGTGATCGCGAAGCATGAGATCAAGGGCGACCGGTACTTTGGTAACGCGGATGCTGCACACCTCTGGGGATGAGAGGGTGAAGTCCGCGCGCTGTGTACGAGTAGTAGTTCAAACTTCGCGGACGACCGAATGTACGTATACCTGTAGCCCTATTCTAACGGCAAGAAATGTCGTATTCGTCCCGATTACTTTGATCGGCGTGGTGCTATGGGAGGAGGGCTTTCAACGCCCTACCCGTCGACCTTAGGGCTTTCAACGCCCAACCCATCGACCTTATACGATCGTCCACCCCTTCATTCAACAAAGTCGTTGTTTGGGTTTGCCTACGGGAGACATCATCGACCTTAACATTTATGCGAATTTGTCGGGAGAGGATCTAGACGCTGGCTATCTAATCTTTGGACCGGGCACTGAAGACGATCGACCCGAGTCAGAGGCAGCCAGGCATCCTCTCCCAATTTTAAGAGCGCACCTGTGCAGACTCTCCCCCCTTCGCGCATACACCCACCTACACCATGTGCGGAATCGTCGCAGCCCACGGCATCGACAGCCCCGCCACGGATCGCCCGCGTCTGATCGCGTGCGCGAAGAAGATCCGCCACAGAGGGCCCGACTGGTCAGGCTGCTACAGCGGGAAACAGACCATCCTCGCGCATGAGCGACTCGCCATCGTCGGTGTTGGTGCGTACACCCACTTTCCACACATCGAATCGACGGACGTAACCACCTCTTGTAGACACCGGCGCGCAGCCGATCGTAAGCACCAACGGAAAGATCATCCTCGCCGTGAACGGCGAGATCTACAACCATGTCCAGCTGCGGACTTCCCTCCAGGAGAAGTACAACTTCAAGACACACTCGGACTGCGAGGTCATCATTCCGCTCGTACGTACCCTTCCCTTCCAGTATCCGCACGCTTAGAGTCACCCGATCCGCGTAGTACACTGAGCACGGCAAGGACCTCTGCGGACTGCTCGACGGCATGTTCTCCTTCGTGCTGCTCGACGAGTCCGTTACACCCTCGCGTGTCATCGCCGCGCGCGACCCCATTGGCATCACGACGCTCTACCAGGGCCGCTCCTCCTCGCGCCCGGGCGCGGTCTACTTCGCGTCCGAGCTCAAAGCGCTCGTCGACGAGTGCGACGACATCATCTCCTTCCCGCCCGGCCACATCTACGACTCCGCTGACGGTTCGACCACGCGCTACTTCCACCCGAACTGGTGGAACGGCAACAAGGAGGGCCCCGAGGCCGTCATTCCCAGTACGAAGGTGGACCTGACCGTACTGAGAGAGTCTCTGGAGGAGGCCGTGCGCAAGCGTCTCATGAGCGAGGTGCCGTACGGCGTGCTGCTCAGTGGAGGCCTCGACAGTAGCTTGATCGCGGCCATTGCTGCGAGGGAGACGGACAAGGTCGCGCAGGCGCAGGCGGAAGCGCGCAAGAGAAAGCTCGCGGAGGTGAACAGCGGCTCGGCGACGCCCCAGTCCCCAGTCCTGCCCAACGGCGCCATCACAGAATACGGTCAGTAACACACATACCGCTCTCCCATAGGCGAGTCTCACGGGCGAGTCTTAGCGACGATCGCGTCCTGGCCTCAGCTCCACTCCTTCTCGATCGGGCTCGAGAACTCACCCGACCTCATCGCGGCGCGCAAGGCAGCGAGCTACCTCGGTACCGTTCACCATGAATATGTGTTCACTGTGCAGGAAGGGCTCGATGCTATTCCGGACGTGATCTACCACCTTGAGACGTTTGATGTCACGACGGTGCGCGCGAGCACGCCTATGTACCTGCTCAGTCGCAAAATCAAGGCTATGGGAGTCAAGATGGTGCTTAGCGGCGAGGGAAGCGATGAGATCTTCGGTGGTGCGTCCATTTTGATTTTTTAAAGATTAAAACGACCGTTTTGACTGATGATCGTTGTAGGCTACCTTTACTTCCATGCAGCCCCGGACCCGCAGTCCTTCCACCAAGAATGCGTGCGTCGTGTCAAAGACCTGCACACCGCAGACTGCTTGCGTGCCAACAAGTGAGATACTTGCAACCGACACGATGCTCACGACTTACCGAGACACTTCCAGGTCAACAATGGCATGGGGTCTCGAGGCACGCGTGCCCTTCCTCGACAAGAAGTTCCTTGAGGTCGCGATGGGCATCGACCCGAAAGAAAAGATGTTCAACAAGGGTGCTTCACAACAGATCGACGAGGACGGCTGCCCGCGTATGGAAAAGGTAAAACTCCCATGCTCGGCGGCGTATACGAAATCGTCCTAACCTAGTGCCCCAGTACATCCTCCGGAAAGCCTTTGACTGCGCACCGGACGGCAAGGTCAGTCACCCCCGTATGCACCAGGAAAACTGCCGCTGACGACATTCACTCCGTGCTAAGCCCTATCTGCCGCGTTCTATTCTCTGGCGCCAGAAGGAGCAGTTCTCCGATGGTGTGGGATACTCGTGGATCGACGGGTACGCCTCCGCCTCATCTGCCGCTCCTTCCCCACCATTAAGCTCAACGTAACTGTACTTCAAATGCAGGATGAAAGACCACGCCGCAGCGGTCGTTTCTGATGAGGCGTTTGCGAAGCGGTCAGAACGCTGGCCGGTGAGCACACCGGACACGAAAGAGGCGTACTGGATCCGCGACATCTTCGACGGTGAGTTAACATGCCCAGTTGTAGCCTAGCTTTCCGTCGCCGGACGCCTTAGCTCATCCGTTCATTGTGCGGCAGGACTCTATCCTCAGGAGACGGCGGCGAAGACAGCGGTGAGGTATGTATGGTTCAGCGAGCTTGTTCATCTTACGTTAGGCCGTGACGCACTAAATACTTGCGCCAACAGGTGGATCCCGCGTGGCGATTGGGGCTGTTCGTCCGACCCGAGTGGGCGCAGCGTCAGTATACACCAGGCCGCGTACGACGCGAAGGAGTCGTCCAGTTAAACAGACAGGCAACCAGCTTGCTGTAATAAAACGAGATCGTATACTTAGTTGTAGTACATTATAGATATAGACCAAGATCTAGGTGATAATGGGACAGTGAAGTGTCTGCATGTCAACGAACGCCCTAACGAAATGGTCCTGGGAATAAGAAGGATGGATGTGCAATGAGCGTAGGGACGGTGGGAACCCGAGAAGGACTTCGGGCGAACGAAAGCAGCACAACTAGGCTTCGGGTCGGGCCAGGTTATTATGAGGAAATGCATGATGAGTGAATAATGAGTGATACGGTATCGTCAACTGCGGGTACTCGATGACAATGGGGCTGTAAACGAAAAGCGGAGAGAAGACGCAGAGATGAACAGGGAACATCAGCATATAGGACATCGGGGAAACATGTGCGCCTGTCATAGTGATGGTGGCAGAGTTGGTCGTATATATTATCCTTAAAAGACGTGAGAGAGGCGTCGAATGCGACACCAAAGTCCATGAGCATCTAAGCGTTCAGAGCATTGAGCGAAGGGTTCTGGGCAATGATCTGGCGATAGAAACCGACACCCGAGTCCTCTGACGGTGCGGGCGAGGAGAGCTGCTTCGGGGCGGTAGCCACCGCGGTTGTCGCTCGGGTGGCTGCACTCGTCTGCGATGTGTTTCGAGGTCGCTTCTGTGTAGGAGTCGTCGTCGCGGCACGCGTGCCGCCAGCACCAACCCATGCTGGACGTTCCTTTGTGACAGTGGCTTTCGTGACAGTCGATCGGACCGTGTGGTCCTCTTCGGAGTGAGCTTGCCGCCGTCCACCAGAAGGCGTGGCTTGTGTCCGACGGCTCGCTGGCCGTATCGCGCCGTTCGGTGAATCAACGGCCATCAAGCGTGTACCGAACTTGGCGTTCGCCGACGATTCTCTGCCGTACGCCGTTGGAGAGCCAGCGCGCCGCGCCGCGTTTGCGGCCAACTGTCGCGGCTTGATGGGCTTCTGCACGGTGACTTTGTCTGCACCCCAGTAGGAGAAGCTCATCTTGCTCTTCCTGTCGGAATCATCTGAGTCGATAGCAGCATCTTCATCCTCATCTGGCATGGGCACAAGGCGAGGCTGTACGCCTGAATGTACTTGTGTCCGGGAGCGCGCGACACTATATGAATGTTGAGCACCAATTAAAAGGTCAACGAGATAGTACGTACTCTTCCATGGAAACGACGCCTTCTCTTGGTTGAACGACGTCTCCGATCGCCCAAGTCTCGATCTGTGCACGGCGATACAAGTGTGTCAGATGCCGTGTTTAGGCACAGGATAAAGAACTAACCTTCAAGAACTTATACAAGTTCCGGGGCTTGGTATGTGCATTTCGGCGCCCTGTGGTAGCGTACTTCGCTTTCCCCTGTAACTCTGGAAGCGAGTTCGTCCGCGAGTTCGTAGAAGAGACTAGGGGCAGGGAAGTCGTGCCCGTACGCTGACATCGAAGTACGACATCATTAAACACCACAAGCCATTGGTCCTTCTTCCCACCGATGCCTCCACCGCTAGGTTGCAGAACGTCACTTAGACGCCTGAACGACGTCTTGCCCTTCACGCCTTTCGCTGTTGGCGGTGATGAGGGCTTGATGCTCGCGTCCGCCAAGGGATTCAGACCACCGACAGGCCTCTCTTCCATGAGAACACGAGACGGCTTCGGGACCATGAGCTGCTTGACTTTGTCCAGGCCCTCGATGCGTGCGAAGACATCCCTCGTCTTGTCACGCTCCTCCTTTTGGATCTTTTCGTCCTCGATACTCCGGACGATCATCTCCACTTCTGCCACCATCCCAAGTGTACTCTCGTACTCGAAGGTACTTGGGTCTGTGTGGTACAGCAGGTTCTGGAAGAGTAACGGATACTTGAGCAGTCGTTGGAATGGTTTCGATAGTGAGATAGCAAGTCCTGTCTCTCCCTTGTCCGACGCAATGACCTCGAGCCGCTGCAAAGACTGGCAAATCTTGAGCCATTGGTCTGCGTCCTGCTTTTTCGGCTTCTTGCTCGCGTTGGCTGAAAGGGCGTTGTCGACCTGCTCGAGTGCCCGCTCGAGATGGAGGACATAAGTCGCATATCCGTGAAGAATATGAGACTCAAGGAAGTAACCAGATCAGCGCCGACTGTTGCCATAAATTGAACGGACTTACGTTGCTGACGAACACGTCCGCTAAGGAACGTACCAATGGATACTGTTCCTCGTACCGCTTCCTGAGACTCTCGCTCAGTTTCATATGGCCGTCCAGGATCCCGCCCTCGATGACCTCCAAGCATTTCCGAAGATCCTCCGGTAACTCTCGAGAAGGTACCGCGCCGTTCACGACTTCTGTCGCATTACTCTGGGTGCGCTTAAACTTGCGCAACACGTTGCCGCCGGAACTAGTCGTAGGAGCTCGTGTTGAATACGCGCTTGACTCGCCTGAGTGGTCCCGTTCCCGATCGCCGACCAACGACTGACGTCCCAGCGAATGTGTGGAGGCCGTCCCTTGATTCCCGCGTGGTGGTGGTGGAAGGGATTGGTGAGACCGAGAAGGGAAGGGCAAGGTCGTACCAAACTTGCTACCTGTTGTCCGCGAGTTATATGGTGATCGGGGGTGGTTGTGCTTCGCTGCTTGGCTCATGCCCGACACATTCTTATTTCGGGAATTGTATGTCGCGCCCATCCGGTCATCCGCCTCGCCCTCTTCGTCAGAGTTCATTGACTCGCCATCGATAGTCGGATGACCATCATCCTTGCGTAAAGGTGTCTGTGTTGCTTGAGGTGTCGGCGAGTCGGAACGGAAGCCAGTGGGAGAGAGGAATCGAGCAGCAATGGGTAAGTATTCAACGGACTCCTTCGGGGTATCTGAGCGCGGGTAGTCCTCGTAATCGAGTGGGGCGGGCGAAGAGACGGGGGAAGAAGCGGAGTAAGGATGAAGAAGAGGGTCAATGAAAGTTTCCTTGAGCTTTAGCAGTTCATTTACATAGCTAGGCACCACGCGTGAGTTGATCAGAAGTATGCGTGAAACGTTGCTACGCACCGTTCTTCGCTCGCGACAATCTCCCATAGCACCTCCTGCCGCGTGCGCTCACGCTGTCCGATATTTGACACAAGGTCCTCCTCTGCAACTTCGCTCCAAGACTGAGCCAACAAGATCCGGCTACTCGCATTTGACATTTGGGAATAGGGAGTTCCTGACCGCAGCGACTGGTGGATAGACGCGCCGTCGTTATAGCTTTTGGATATAAAGGGGGACGCTGCCGTGCGTGTAGACGCTTGCCGAGTAGATCGAGCGACGGTTGATGCGACGTCGGTCTTTGAGGACGCGGCAGTGGACGTCGACCCACGCGTGTCTTTGGAGTGTGTAGCCTGGAAACGCGACACAGTCGACTTGACAGGTGCTGCGCTCAGCCCAGTGGTAGATTCAGTCTCAGGAAGACTCCCCAACACCGGGGCTGGAGTGGGAGGAGGGGAGAGGAAGGCGACCTTCTTCTGGATGTCGCTGGTCGTACCATTGCTCATGCTACCATTCGTCGTCTTGCGCGAGCTCCGCCCTGCTGAGTCGTGATCTTGCCGTGCTGTTCTCGACGAACTCACAGAGTCGTGCTTGGCTGGAACGTTGGAGACGTCTTCAAGCGCAGGATCCGCGGGAGGTAGCGGGTTCATGTTTGCTACAGGTGTCGGTGTCGCTGAGGACTCGGTGGAGGAGGAAGCGTCGGTCTCTTCGAGGGGTGGGAGTGGTAGAGTACGCTCAGAAAGATCCGGCAGAGGTTTGGAGGGATCTGGAGACGTAGGAGTTGTTGCTGAGCGCTGGGGCGGCCAGTCTGGAAGCGGGGGCAGCGGGGGTATCTTTTCCCTGAGGACATCAGTCCTATCCCTGTCCTTCTCCTTGGTGAAGCCAATGCGGTTGAGGAAGGCCTTCATGGCTCACAAACGGCGCGCACGGCGCGAGGAGGACGAGGGAGGAGCTGGGAGAACGTGGATACGAGGCCGACGGAGGGAGGAGGAGAGGTGCTGTGATAGGTATCACACGCGCCTCGTGGCTTCTGCCTCCGTCACATCCGCCTTGACTGCACATGGATCCTCTTTCTCCTCGTCCAGCACACCGCACAAAACACCTCGCATTGCTTCGTTACCCATTCCGTAACACCCTCTTCGATCTCATCCAGTCAAACAATGGCCTTACCAACGGCACCGCCCTCTGGCTCGGCTCGCAGTGTCTCTCCTTGTACTTAGCCGACGCGCTCAGACTCAAGGCGCCTCCGGGGCGGCGTCTTCGAGCTATCGAACTCGGTAGTGGTGTTGGGCTGTCGGCGTGCGTTGTTCCGGAGCTAGTCCATATCTCTTCTCATGTGTTACCCAGGCTCGCGTTATGTTCCATGGGTTGGGACGTGCTGGCAACAGATCTACCCGATGTCATTTCCGGCGTCCTCGAGAGCAATATCGCGCGGAATGCCTCGCATCTACCTGTGGGCAGGGGCACTGTTCAGGTTCGCGCCCTAGATTGGACTGTGCCGCCGGAACAGTGGGTATGGGACAACAGCACATTCATCGGGCTGCTCGGTGGGCCACAAAGACCACAACCAGAACACGTCGAGACCTGCGGACCACCGTTCGACTTGATCATCTCCTCGGACACGCTGTACGCCACTGACATCGTGCATCCGCTCTTTCGCACCCTGCATGTTCTCTGCACGCTCTCAGCGAAGCCCGGTTGCCGTCCACCACCGATATATCTTGCCATAGAGCGGCGCGACCCTGCTCTGATCGACCGTGCGCTCGCGGATGCTGTAACAACCTGGGGTTTCACCACGGAACGAGTGCTTCACAGAAAGGTTGCCAAGGCGTTGGAGAAGGGGGGCGCGAAATGGGACAAAGACGATTGGGATGGCGTAGAGATATGGAAGCTCACACTAGAAACAAAAGGCTCACCTATACCGGGAGATGTTTAGTATGGCGTTTCCACATGGAAACAACGTCGATTTATATAATGCGAGTGCGACGAGAGAAGAACGCACGACCAGTCAGTATTCGGCCGTCGTGTCGGGCTGTAGTGTAAGCGTCTGTTTTCCCATGTCCATGCGAGATATCACCACGGCATGCGTGCCGTTGTACAGGGTAGTCATCGAGAGCATTGGTTATTAGACATCGATGCCGTGTCATTGGTCGTGGTCGCCCCGGTGCTGGTGTCTGCAATAGAGCCGATTGCGAGGTTTCGGTAGATGGCAGTATGTTCCGGTACCCCTTCATCGCGGCTGCCGCGGTGATCATGACTTTGTGCCATTTGCCTGCACTCTGCAATAATGCACCGGATCAGAAGTGTGCTAAGCAACGCAAATGATCGGTGAACTCACGGAGTGTTGCGACCGTCCGTGTCCATGTCTTCTCTGCGAGTGGCTACTAATCTCAACGTCCTATCGAAACCATGGCTAGACTAGTATTGTGCCGTTTAGGAGATTATAGGTCATGCATGTTGGGAGGTTAACACACCAGATCCCTCCATGTTTCTTCTTCGTCGTTCTCTGTCTGGAGCTGATAGACCTGCATGAAGCCCTTAAACCTGTGGAACAACTGTGAGAATCATACCCAGATGCATTACACACATGCGTGCTCCAGGACAGCGAGGAAACAAGGGGGGTAAGGTGACACTCACGTCAGCCCGCCATCCTCTGTAACGTCGAGAAACTCTAGGAGTTCCTCCTTGGTTGCCTCGTCGAAGGGCGCGCCATTCGTGTCGCGCGCCCAAGTGTCTAGTCCTTCTGGAGAGAGGTACGCGCCCTCAGGCGGTTCGAGCAGCCCCGTATGCTTCTGCGGTGCTGGTCTCGGAGTGCAGTACTTCGAGAAAATGTGCTTCAGGCAGGTCTCCAGCTATGTTCCATCGATCGATGCGTGTCAGGGCACCAGTCTACAACATGCTACGCCGTTCACCGCACCTGCACCGAAATAGCACCCTCAGCGTCCAGCAGTTGGACGCCCTCAACGCCATTCCTGCGCCCTTGCCGTGTTGCTGGTTCCGGGGTCTCTGGGCGCGGCGAATATGTCCGCAACTCCTCGATGTCGCGGTTCATGACTATATAAAGTGCACAGCGTGTCTTCGAGATACGAGAGAAGTTATCCAACAGCAGAAGTGGAATCAGTCGCCGCGTTCACTCAACGCGAATAGGAAACCTGGACGCGGGGAGTCGCGGTACAGACGACGCCTTCCAGAAAAGGAAGGGAGATCGGCCTCGCGGTTGGCGCCACGGACAGCCCAACCTTGCTTGTAACGGTCATCATGGCAGCCACACGAGCGCAGCCATTGTCTATAGAGTCTTTGCTGCAGAAACAAAAAGCGGAGAAGGAAGCAGCATCTAAGGTGTGTTTGCCCTACGTCGATTCACAAACAACTAACGAGTTACTTGCGCATGCGAATAGCCCAGGTTCCTGACGAAGGAACAGCGCGCAAAGCTCGCCGTTGAGAAGCGCGAACAAGAGATACTTGAGCAACGGGAGAGAGAGGAACAAGCCAAGCGTGACCGCGAAAAGCTAGAGCGTGAGGCGGAGGACCTCAGGGCGAAGGGGCGGGAGCAAGAGCGCACGAGCAGGTACGGGGACAGTGGTAGATGTCAGTGCTAGCTCCTCATTTCATCGTCGCACACATAGTGACCTGTCTGGTGTTTTCTTCTTGCAGACGGCGACAGGTTCGAACGCAACCGAGGCAGGGACGACCGGGATGGCAGATACGGAAGACGGGACGACCGCAGGGACCGGGATCGAAGGTCGCAAGACGATCGGCGCGGTAGTTCATACCAAGGCGTTCCAACTGGCCCTCGTGCAGAACGGGACAAGGTCCCTCCATCTGGGCCCTCGCATGATAGATCTATGCCTCCACCCCCTCCGCCCTCTGGAAGCTCCAATGGCAATGGTGACGGTGCTGGGAGCCTGACAGCGCCGTCCGCGGCTTATGTTCCCCCGATGACGGACAACGAGATAGACGCCATTCGCTCGCGCTACCTCGGCGTCGACAAGAAGAAGCGGAAGATTCGCAAGATGAACGACCGCAAGTTCGTGTTCGATTGGGATGAACAGGATGACACGTTCAACGCCGAGACGCCCAGCGCGGTTGGAAGCCAGCGGCAAGGAGCACAGATCATGTTTGGTCGTGGGCACATTGCCGGTATGGATGATGGCGGCGGCGTGCTTCCTGGAGGCAGACGGAATCCGAACGAGGGTGGCATGCAACTGGTGGACCCGCTGGAGCGGAGAAAGGCCGCGAAGAGCGGCCTGGACGAGAGGCACTGGTCGGAGAAACCATTGGAAGAGATGAAGGAACGAGACTGGCGCATCTTTCGAGAGGACTTCAGCATCGCGGCCAGAGGTACGCATACTTACAGCTGCCGTCACTCGTTAGTCTCATCCTTGCATCTCAGGTGGTCAGATTCCACACCCACTGCGTTCCTGGGCCGAATCTACAATCCCTCAGCCAATTCTGGACATTGTCGACCAGATCGGTTACAAGGAACCTTCTCCCATTCAACGGCAGGCCATTCCGATCGGTCTGCAGAATCGTGACATCATCGGCATTGCAGAAACCGGTGCGTAATATTGGCATCTGTGCTTCTGGCTTTGCTGATATTCGTGCAGGGTCCGGTAAGACTGCTGCATTCGTCATTCCTATGCTCGCGTTCATCTCGAAGCTACCACTTTTCAATGACGAGAACAGACATCTCGGTCCGTATGCTCTCATTCTCGCACCTACTCGTGAGCTGGCACAGCAAATCGAATCAGAGGCCAAGAAGTTTGCGGGCCCTCTAGGGTTTACTTGTGTTTCCATCGTTGGAGGGGTGCGTTCTGATTGTATTGACTGCCTTCAAGCCTTCTTGTACTGACATGCATTATTCAAGCGTGCGGTTGAAGAGCAACAGTTCAATCTGCGTGCAGGTGCTGAGATTATCATTGCTACTCCTGGTCGTCTGAAGGATGTCATTGAACGACATGTGCTCGTCCTCTCCCAATGTCGTTACGTTGTCATGGACGAGGCCGACCGTATGGTCAACCTCGGTTTCGAGGTCGACCTCACCTTCATTCTAGACAAGCTCCCGAGTGACGCAATGGAAGGAGAGGACCAGAGCGAACACATGGACGTTGATGGCGAGACCATGATCAAGAGGGGTCGCAATCGTGTTACGACCCTGTTCAGTGCCACGATGCCCCCACCTGTCGAGCGGTTGACGAAGAGGTATCTCAAGAAGCCGGCCATCATCACTATCGGTGAAGCGGGTAGGGCTGTTGACACTGTCGAGCAAAAGGTTGAGTTCGTCAATGGAGACGAGAAGAAGAAGTGCGCACGAATTATCTGGATCCCGGTTACGTAGCTAACACTGGCGGCTGTAGGCAGAAGATGCTGGAGATTCTCAACAGCGGGATGTATCCCTCACCTATCATCACCTTCGTCAACCAAAAGAAGACAGCAGACATGGTTGCGAAGGATCTGCAACGTGCAGGGGTGAGTAGGACGATATCATGTTACCTAGACTGGTACCTGACAGCTGCCGTCAGTGGAGCGCTGCAACCCTGCACTCTGGCAAGAACCAAGAGCAACGAGAGGCCGCTCTGCAAGCATTGCGCACGGGTGATGCAGACATCCTTGTTGCCACCGACCTTGCGGGTCGTGGTATCGATGTACAGGACGTCAGTCTGGTTATCAACTACCAGATGGCTAACACCATCGAGGCATATGTTCACCGCATTGGTATGCTGTTTAGGCTTGATGTAAGAATGCCGACTCTGATTTCGTTTCATAGGTCGTACTGGACGTGCCGGAAAGCAGGGTACTGCAATCACCTTCCTGACAAACGACGATGATGAAGTGATGTGCGTGCATCCGTCTCTCCCTATCTGACATCACGCATTTATTATCTGAATTGGGCTTATGCAGGTACGATCTCAAGCAAGGTACGGTGCCTCACGTTATCTCTTTCTCGTCAGTACTAGCTAAGCATATTTGTGTTCTCCAGAGATCTCGAAGAGCCCGGTGTCGAAGGTGTCGGCCGAACTTGCGAGGCACGAGTCAGCGCAGCACAGGGTTTCACGGGAGATGAAGCGCAAGCGTGACGCGGACGACCTGGGCTGAGTGCTGAGCGCTGGTCTTTCGGTCATGCGCAGATCTGCACTGTATTTGGAGGGGGAATCCTGTGTCAAGGCTGTCGGGCGTAGGGTGCGGCAACATGTATATGAACGAACGTGTGGTGAGAGATTTGTCGTATTGTATGTGAGGCTTACGACAGCCCGCTCGAGTACAGTTCGTTCTGTGTCCTACTTGACACCGACGGCCCGATGTAGCACCTCAGGCCAAGTCCACTGAGTTGCCGCATAAGACAGGGCACAGTGTGCGATCAGGGAAGCGCTCAGTCCCTACCTTCCATCGGCTATCTCTAGTACGGCGACGATAATATGATGTGCTGCTGAACCGCTTCTGGAACGCTATGCACCAAGCAGATGCCGAGATGGTGGGGCGAGACCTGGTGCAAGGGTGCAGTGCTTTTTGGGTGCGTGGTGTTCCGAATGCTGCTTTGTCGTCTCCGTCCGTAATCATCCTCTTTCCTAGTACTCGATGGATGGTACCTCCCGCCTCGGATGCATAAGAACACGTCCTTTCGGACTCGGACTCGGACTCGGAGGTGCGGCAGCAGACTACTGGGGCGGCGATCGGCCGATCGGCCTCTTGGGGCTAGTGGCCGCCGCTCAGATAACGATTCGCGTGATCGTAATGTCGGACGAGCGCGCCAAGCGCCCACGCTCATGCCGTCCGGAGCGACTCCGGAAGGTCGCCGGCAACTCGCCGGGCTGCGTCAGAGTGTGCCCGATTGATGGCGCCGGTCTGAGGCTCCTCTGCATTCTCTCTGGCCGACGGCGTCGCAGTGATGGTGTGTGCTGACAAGTGCTGACTCTATCCCGATGACGGCATCGCCCAGAGCGGACATACCTGCCTTACGGGGGATGTGGCTGAAGCCTCGCCAGCTGGCAGTTGGAAACTACTATGCGACTTCGCGCGTGCATCTGGCTGGTGTCCCGATGGGATGAGGTCTTTACCTCTCTACGCCACCGACGTCATATATCTCTTGTGGAGGCTCATATTCATGGCGGCAAAACGTATGATATACGCGATGGCGCTGAGCTCAGGTGAGCAGTCTGTGATCCGTGCGGAGGAGGCATGTATCAGATTTACTTCACTCTCCTCATCCTTTGTGGTCCACAGGGTCACGCGTTATATCTTAACACGACAATAGACAGCAGCCCAGGTTCAGGTGAGTACACGATGCGTTCGTACTCCAGCTACATAGGCGGAATACTAACCCCGCTTTACGGCACTGGAGCGGTTTCATGGGCACGCGCATCGCGGGTACGTTTCTGGCCCCATACACAATTGGGTTAGACCGACGGCGGGTGCTCCTCGTCAGAACGCTCGCTGTTCCGTCGTCCAGGATGGTGCGATGCGACCTCAGGCTCCGTCTTCTGCATGCCTCCGTGCAACAAAAGGAACCCGCGGCGCACGCTACGAAGTGTGTCCGACACGCAGGCATGCAGGATGCACCCAACGCGGAGCGCGCTCACACGACCAGTGTACCACCGCATTTCTAATCCCTAGCCGAGATCTGATCCCCCAGAGTCTGAACTAACTCTTCGGGTGCTAACTCCATCGAAGCCTCAAAGCACGATGGCGTCGCGCCGCCACGATGTGCGTCCTTGTATAGTGGTTACGGCGGCACCCATCTCAGCCAAGCCCTGATCCTTTCCGTTGATAGTCTATCACTGTTGCTCCACGCAAGCGGTACGTCATGCCAGTGGTAGTGCAGTACGCCAGCCTGACGAGAAAATGCAGTGAGCTTCGCGGGGTCGGCGACTCACAGCGGGGCCAAGGGCCTCGCGATCCATCCCAGTGGAAAAACCCATCGCCGTGCCGGAATCGGCACCAGTCCGATGTCATATCGCGACGAATGGCGGCATCAGAATCCGGAAGCCGACTACTATACGAACCGCATAAGGGCGATGCCGTCGCTGCCATAAAATTTGCGACCGAACGGTGTCTGGCATTGCCATTGTGTATATTTTCGCAGGCAGACAGTGAGCTCCGCGGGACGCGCATCGGGAGTGATACTCGGAGCGAGGGTACACACACGTATGCATAGTACGTCGACCGATACCAACCATAGAAGCAGAGTGTGTACTGCTACTACGATGTGAACCCGACTCCTTCTATACAACGATCAAGCCGGAAAAGAGTCCGCGCGCAGCTTGCCGATTAAAGTGAAGGTTCGCGGCCTCGAGGCAGCCCCGCTACCACTGCGTACACGCGCTCACGCACTGTCTTGTGGCCACCAACTCCCCAGTCTCGAGCGGTCGCATCCGCGAGCAACGAACAGTGAACTGCCATAGTACTTGTCGCAGCTAGGTAGATGGGGCAATGCGCGCTGAGACTATCACCCCCTTTATGTTACACGCGTCCATTGACATGTCATCGGCCTGCACTATACATAGACTGGGGCCTCGCCACCGATTGGAAGGGAGTTACGTACCCAGGTACATACCGTCTTGTCCCAGTCGCACCGCTTGTCAGCGCGTCATGCGCAGGGCTATCGAGGGTGCGACGGTCCGTTGGGATGCAGAGGCGCTCCACGAATGGCGGAAGAGACGTCGTGGCGCTTGGTTGGTTGGTGGGAAGGTGTACAGTCAGATTGACGGTCGCCGGTGACCTGTGTCGTGACGCAGTTTGTATTGCGGTATGAGGCACGGAGCCATTCCCTCGGCATGGGTTGAGGTCTTCCTGACATATGTTTGAGAGTTCCAGACGGTTGCTTAACTCTGTGCATGGCAGTGGTTCGGCAACAAGGCGCGTCGCGAGTCAGTGTAATGACGCCGTTGGAGGACGCGCCGCAGGACATAGGGCGAGAGTACGATGAGTTACGGCAAGACGGATAGGAGTACGAAGGGAAGGTGAAGCTGAGAGAGGCCGCTCGGATCCAGTGGAGGTACACAGAGTCAGCAGTCACTGGGCGGAGCGGAGAGGCTTAACCGCGCGTCCGGGTATCATGTTGAGCAAGGAGTAAGTATAGAACGGTGGTGGATTCGAATCAACAGCTTGGGGACCCGATCGTCGACGATTGGCTCTTGGAGAAGCTCGACCCTGTTCCCGCCGAAGGGGCGTTCATCGGAGGCTCCACCTGCTCGTTCTGAGCTTGAGCTGCTCAATGCTCATCTCACCTGTGTATACTTGTTGGGAGTGTCAAAAATGCGTGCGCGCGACGAGACTGGTCTGCGGACTGCGGGCGGCACCGCGATGGAGAACGCGGATGTATATGGAGAAGCTGAGCCCAGGAACGAATAGCGAGACGCACCTGGCTCGGGATCCGCGCTTGAAGGAGGACTGCGGTGTTTGAGCAGAGGAGGCCGATGGGTGGTAGGGCGAGATACTGTACATGGGCGTGCCGCGGCAGGGTGCTGGAGGGGTTCGGGCCCCGTTTACACGCCAAGTCAGCAGCGTGATATAGAGCCGTCCCCCGATGGAAATGCTTAGTAGGCAGGCCGAGCGAATGGGTATGACGCCGTTGGGTTGGCGATTGACAAGGAATGTAATTTGCATGTCTGGGCAGAAGATGAGGCGCGATGGTAGACCTGCTACCAGAATTGGAAGCAAGCGAGGCGGTGCGGGCTTTGAGCGGTTGCCGCATGGGCTGGGCGACAGGGAAGACAGTCGGGCGAAGATAGCTGATGTTTGAGGGGACGCGGTGCGAGTCGGTGCGTGCCAGACGCGTGGGCGGAGCCGGACAAGAAAGGAGGAGGAGATGAAGTCATGCGAAGAGCCTTGGCCAGTGACCAGCGCAGATCGACCTTGCTGCCCGCACCGATGTCGCCCGCCCGGCTCCAAATGGGGCAGCACACCGGACGGGCGCCGGCCCCCGGATCGAACCCCGGCGAGAAGTGACGTCGATCGAAAGCCGATTGGCTCGTCCCATGCGGCTGATGACGGCAACGGGGTGGCCCCAACCGGGCACCGTTTTGCGAGCGGCCAGGCCGGCGACCGCCCTCCCGCGCGTCGTCGGGGGCATCCGCGAGTCGAGGGCGGAGGATGGGCTGTGGGCGAGAGCGAGCCGACTCGGCTCGGGCAACGACTGGAGCGCGCATTGGGCAGTCGACTGGGCAGCTCGGCAGCACGCTTGCCGAGCGCGAAGCCCCTGCTTTTGTCTGGTGGGGTTCAGACTGCGTAGGCCGCTGCTGGCAAAGATGGAGCAACAAACAGTGACGAGGCTAGGGAAGTGGGTAGAATTTCGGACCGAGATCTGAGATGGACTGCCGAGTGATGCGCGCCATAAACGACTGGCCTCCTCTCTTGCCATTAGCCATATCTCCCCACCCTCTCCGTCGCTCCTCCCCCCCTCCTCATCGTCGACCGCGACGCCCTCACCATGCTTTCCGCCCGTCCCATGCATCCCCTCAACCTCCAGATACCCTCCTCCCTCTCTGCCGACCACTCACATCCTCCCCTCCCTCTCACCCCTGCTCAACTCTCCCCCCGCAGTGACCCTTCCCCTGCCACCGCACGCCCCGCACAGCCTGCGACGCCCTCCATAGCGTTTCCTGCAACCCGCTCGTCACAGGAGCAGCAACAGGATGCTTTCAATGCATCAAACAACGGCAGCCCGGCGGTTCCTACTCTTGACACAGAGCAGGTTGGTCCCTTCTCCTCGCCCCATTGGGCGCGATCCACTGAAGCCAGCTAACCGTCCCCACAAATGCGTCTTCAAAAATCTTCACAGCTACGTCAACGTCCCCGACAGGCCTCGCGCTCGCGTTTCCTCTCCACTGCCTTTACTCCGCAGAAGCGGTCCCCGTCTCCTCAGCGGAATGGCGAACCGTCCGCGAGCTCCTCGATAGATACCTTGGCTGTGTCTTCCCCGGCTCGCTCCGTGTTCAAGCGTCGCCCGAGTCAGTCCAACCCGGCTTCCAATCCATCCTCCCCACCACGCGCGTCCCCCGACCGTGAACACCCTCAAGCGATGCCTACAGCGCCTGACGTGATACCATCCACACCTAACGGTGTAAACTCACCTTCTGGCTATGTGAATGGCAAGAAGGAGAAGCATCTGCCGGGCCCTCTACATGATCTCAAGCGGTTCCTGAACCATCATATACCTCATCCGCATGGGCATCAACAGGGTTTCACGACTGCTCCCGGATCTGCAGTACCGACACCGCCACTAGAGCCTGTCGTCGCTCCTCCCGAGCAGCGACGCGGAGTCCACTTTGATCAGTCCAGTCTGTTGGACGTGGCAGGCATCGCGACTCCCGGAGGCTATCACAGCACAGTTCCGGGCACCCCCGCCAACGGTTCGTCGGAGTACGTCAATGATACCTCGGACTCCGGAAAGCACTCTTCCCGCTTTTCTTCCTTCCTGAAAGGTGATCGTAAGGGAAAGGAGCACAAACATCGGAATGTGAGCGAAGGCACCCGAACAGCTCGGAAGCCGTCGGGCATGGTCAAAACGCCTTCACCTGGCGCTTCCGATAGCACCGGTAGCAGCAGCAGCAAGCGCAGCTCCCGTTCGCCGTCACGGACCATTGACTCACAGTCGAGTGTCCCTTCGCAAACGGGGTCGCTGACTTCCACGGCGCCCACTACTGCGCCACCTACGTCAGAGCGGGGCCACTCGGGCGAGACGTCCAAGCATTTCGCCGCGCCGTCCGTTCATCGTGAAGGGCACGGCCACGGCTATGTCGTACCCAGCCTTTCCTCCGCGACACATGCGCATCTAAGCAAGAAGTACGGCAAATGGGGACGTGTCCTCGGTAGCGGTGCTGGCGGGACCGTGCGTCTAATTAAGGCGCCGATGAAGAATGGTGGCACGACGTTTGCTGTGAAGGAGTTCCGGCCAAAGAGGCAGGGCGAGAGTGAGCGTGAGTACCAGAAGAAGGTTACCGCGGAGTTCTGTGTAGGCAGCACGCTCAAGCACAAGAACATCATTGAGACCGTGGACATCGTCACTGACCATGGGCACTACTATGAGGTACGTGTTACCCGTTACGCATTGAGTCACATCTAACTAAACCTTGTGCCAGGTCATGGAGTATGCTCCCTACGACCTTTTCAGTGTCGTTATGTCCGGCAGTATGGCGCGTCCCGAGATCTACTGTGTCTTCCGCCAAATCTGCGACGGCGTCGAGTACCTACACTCCCTTGGTTTGGCCCACCGCGATCTGAAGCTCGATAATTGCGTCATGACGACTAACAACGTTGTAAAGCTCATCGACTTCGGTACCGCGACTGTCTTCCATTACCCGGGCAAGAAGACGACTCTCGCCACGGGTGTCGTGGGGAGTGATCCGTACCTTGCTCCGGAAGTGATCACAGGGGAGAGTTACGACCCTCGCAAGACGGATGTATGGAGCGTCGCGATCATCTTCATGTGTATGGTGCTCAGGCGGTTCCCGTGGAAAATCCCCGATCCGAAGGCGGATGCTAGCTTCAGGGCGTTTGTGCAAGCCCACCCCGATCTCGCTACAAAGCCGGAGCCTCCGAAGGCGATCGAGTGCGCGAACTCCGCGTGCAAGACGGATGAGGAAAAGAAGGAGGACGCTCACGAATATGCGGCGTCGTCCAACGCACCGTCTGCTGCACCATCAGAGTTCTCGAGAGATGGCTCGCGTTCGTCAGGCTCATCTGGGAACGCCTCTGACATCATGCTCGACTCGCGCCATCAGACTGTCTTGAAGTCCGGTGTCCTCTCGCGCTCAACTGCAACACTCCCTGCGGTCTTCTTGAACACTGCTGACGGCTCCAAGGTGGACCCTGATCCTTCGGCGCGTCTGTTTGCGCGTCCTGCGGATTCCACGGAGTCGCTGCCTGCACCCCCATCGCCTCAAGTGTTCTTCAAACACCCTCACCCAGTAGTCTCCGAGAGCGCCACGTTGACGGCGTTCGCGCTCCCTGCTGCGAAGATAGGCGACAGGTCAACGAAGGAACCCTCGTTGAGGGTCGCCACTGAAACGGAGGCACGGGCAGAGCAGCGCGTCACCACTGAAGCTGCTCAGGACGCTGTCTCTGTTGCGCAGAACTCGCACTCTGCTGAAGTAGGCGCGATTGCACCGGTGAAGAAGGATCAGAATGCGACCATCCGGCCGAGGCGGCGTGCGGACAGCAAAGCGAGTGTCGCAACGTTCCATCAAGGCGGCGCGGAGTCTATCTTCCGCCTGCTCCCTCGCGAGTCGCGTCCTGCCATTCGGCGCATGATGCACATCGAACCCTCTGCGCGGTGCACCCTCACCGACCTCCTCTACGGCAAGGGCAAGTCGGACGACCTGCTCTGCGGCTGCCGCTCGCACGCGCGCGACGGTCCGGCGTGCCAGGACCATGCGCACCTCCCTGAGGATGAGGACGACGGCGACGCGTGGCTGCGCAGCATCGTCCCGTGCTCGGAGCCCGGCGTGAAGCCGACCCACACTCACATCAAGGTCGCTGTCGACGAGAAGCAAGGCAAACGGAGATTCTTCTAGCGAGCATCCTTGTCTCGCTGCCTCCACTCGCCGCGCTGCCCCTCCCCTCGCATTCCCCCTGCATCTCCCCACATACAGCATAGGTTTGTTTTCATGTCTTTATCAACCGTATTCATTGTCGTTATTACCACCGCCATCCGCTCGGACGCTCGTATATCACGCCTGTGCATAGAGCCCGACCGTCTTGCTTCATCTTCGTCTTGTTTGGGCCGTTCGCCCTGCATGCCCTACCCCCTCCTTTGGGCACATGCCCACCTCCGTCCTGCATGCCTCCGACGATCCTTCCCCCCTATAGATCCTCGCAGCCCGGCGTGATGGCCCAAAACACAAATGTATATGTTATTGAAGTTAGAGAAACTGCTCATGTACCAGTAATAAAGCCTAACCATTACTGCAATGCATTCTTGGAAAGATTCAGGAAGCGTGTCTCATACCCTTAGCAATCCTCGCGATGACGACGGTAAAGCAAGTGCAGACCAATCCATTACGAATATTCCATCCAGAGAGCGGAAATGAAAGCACTGTACATGACAGCGGGCGGCCCTGCTCTAAACCTTGGATGCTTCCCCAACTCAAAGCTCGTCTCTTCCGGGTTTCTTTCCGTCCTTGCCTCCTGCCTCTGGTTTCTTCGCGTCATCCTTTCCTTTACCCCCCTTCTTGCCCTTCTTACCCCCCTGCTTGGCATCCGTGACACCATACCCTGCCACACGGAGCGCGTTGGCGAGTTGATCTCCCGCGGCATCCAGTTGATTCTGGAGATCGTCACCATCCATATCGAGGTCAATGAACTCGATCACCAGTTCGCCACCATCGTCATCCTCGATGTCCTCGACATAGACATTTTGTCCCGGACCAGATCTGAGCGCATCTTTGTCCAGAAACTTCGCTAGAGCCTCACGTAGGAGCTCCCTGGGTATATTTGATTCCTTGGCGGGGACATCTGCGGGAGGAGGCGGCGGAGGCGGAGGCGCGATGACAGGTTTCTTCTTCTGCGGCAGCTTGAAGGGGTGGTCCGCAGCCGGGAGGGATTTGTCTGCATGCTCAAACTCAGCCTCGTCGAGGATTTCACGACAGCGAATGAACGCTTCGGTGCGGTCGTCGACGCGTGACTTGAACCCGGGCACACCGCACAGCCGCGGCGTGGCGATGTGCAGCACGTAGTGACACGTCAAGGTCTCCTTGACGAAGAGGATGGTGTCTGTCATCGTCATCGAGCAGTGGAACTGTTGTCAGACCACGCAATAATCAGCGGTGTGATACGACGCGAAAATAGGCTGCCAGTGTACCTGGACCTCGATCTCACGCTTTCTCCCCGCCTTGTCGCAATATGTCCCGTCGCCCCAGCGCTGCACAAGATAACGTGTGCCAGCACTACGCGCGAGCTCGACATTGACGGCGATTGCAGCTTGTTCAGCGACAGTGAGATCCGCGCCAGGCTCTGGCGTCGGCGGTGCTCTTCCGAGGGTGTATGCTTCCCACTACGGGAGCGGATTATTAGCCGGTAGTTCTGATTGACAGCTCTGCGTGTATGCCCACCTCTGTGTCCTCTTCGGGGGTGTATTCGCCTGATGCAATGTCATTATATATGAATGGACCGGGTAACCGGGTATATAGGGTGCACTTACCGTGCCGGTTGTGGGCCTGCTGAGGCAGTTCGTGGAATTGACGTACATGCGAATTATGGCAATACGCATACGTGAACCAGCCCTGTCTATGCTGTGATCTTATTCACTCATCCGCCAGCATCCCCTCCTGTAGGCTGACTCACATAGAGGCACTTTCCATTGAGTGATTGAAGGAGGGACCAGCCGTACTGTGGCGAGATGTCTGGCTCTGGTTCGCTGGATAATGCAGCGGCGCTTTCGTCTGGTGGAGGCGGAATGAAGCACAGGTATGACATCCGAGGGCCCAGCCTCATGACCTCTAGGGAGTAGTTTGTGGTGGGCAGAGTACCTGGCTGTCCGGAATGCGGTCAATAATGCCCATGTGGCTCAGCTGAATGGAGTACGGACTGCAGGCGTGGTACCACTGTCCTGATCGTTGCTGGGTTCTATGCTCTTCACCGGGCCGCTGTGCCATCCTGTCTCGCCCCACTCCCATGCCTGGTCATTGAACTCTGCTTCACCACCCTTGAGTCCCTCGCGTAGCCACCGCTCAGCTGTCTCGTTGAGCACCGGATGGCCATTTAAGTACGTCACGCGATACTTTGGAAATGCGTAAGGGTCCTCGGGGAGCAGCGAGCGATGTAGACTTGCAGATATGAGAAGCGAGAGCGAAAGAGGAACGAGGGCCAGAGAGAGCATGATGACCGGGTGTAAGCAACAGAGAGGCTCAGCCACCATGACGCGGAAGTCACCCGTCACGGTCACGCGAACACGTTGCGGCGATTGTGTCGGAGATCGGTTGAAAGAGCGCGGCGCCTGAATAATATAGACGGGGATTTGTGCGAGTCACAAGGGAGGGAGGCCTGATGTCGGTCGCAAGCGTCGAGTAGCGCGTGTCGCGGGATGTGCCCTCCTCCTCGTCCTCGCGGATACGTATTCTTCTTCTTGTCGCCATCGCACGCCGCACTCTCTTTCGCCCCCGCTCACTCGGCGCCCGGAAGATGCGGTCGCTCCCTATCGCGCTGCAATTTCGAGGCTTGCCTTAGGGGCGAGCATTGCATGTGAGTCTCTTGTTATCTGATATAATGCTTTCAACCCATCAAATTCTCCCTGACTAACAAGGTCCGCCGAAAGAACAGCGATTTGTTCCTGGCCAGGTGGGTCTCTATCAAAATGCGGGGAGCATCTCGCTTGTTTCCCAAACCCCTCCGGTCAGCACATTGGCTCTTCTCGCCTGACAAGGCGTCAAGGAGGGCGGCTGAGCTCGCCTGGCGGTCGACAGAATTACGTACGATTGGCCTGTGAATCCCGTTTTCATGGAAGGCCTGATTCTCTAGATAATAATCACTACTTTCGGGAATATAGCACGCGAGAGAACTCTATTAAGGGAAATACTCGTTAAAACGAGGGCTCTGAACACCTTTCGCGCTTCCCTCTTTCCCCCATCCGCCTATCGTCCCCCGCCCCCTCCCAGCCCACCCAACTATGCCGGACTCGCCTCCGCGCGAGGACCCCACTGAGGACAAGAAAGATGAACTCGAGGATAATGGCGGCGAGCCAGAGACCGGTGAGTTAGGTTCCAACTCCGGTATTACCACAAGCGCGCGCGTTCTCATACTCTCACTACTGTGTACTCAGCAGAGGTCGAA
The DNA here is from genome assembly GCA_022606075.1 of Fomitopsis betulina. NCBI lineage: Eukaryota > Fungi > Basidiomycota > Agaricomycetes > Polyporales > Fomitopsidaceae > Fomitopsis > Fomitopsis betulina. Next base: position 29,959 of record JABYQK010000101.1, read on the forward strand.
GCATCAGCCGAGCCCGCACCCCCCGTCAAGCGTGGACGAGGCCGTCCACGGGGCTCCAAGAACAAGAAGACTCTCGCTGCAGAAGCGGCAGCTGCCAGCAGCTCAGCAGGGGGCGCATCGTCCGATCCTCCTGTGAAGCGACCGAGAGGGCGTCCACGCAAGGTTCGTTATCGCTGTATCGTTCGATCGCGGTCACCCTCACGCGATCACCGACCTGCACTTTGTAGAGGCCCGCAGAGGATGAGGCACCTTCGGAGCCGAAACCAAAGCGTAAACGAGGTAGACCACCGAAGAACAAGCCTGTTGCTGAGGCTCCTGCGGAGGCGGAGAGTGGTGACGGTGAGGGAGAAGCACCGGCACCGGCAGAACCACCTAAGAAGAAGAGGGGACGACCGCCCAAGAGCACCAGCTCCTAAGTAGCTGAGTGACTCTTCCGCCATACCTCGCACGACCTGTCTCTCGGACAGATGTATTACCCCGACGACTGCTCTACGCATCGAGCGGTTGCTTCACGACCCACTACGCCACGATGATCTACTCTGCTCAAATTCTCTACCCTTGACGCTATTCCTTATTGGCCTGTATTGTTAAGGTCGCTTTCGCGCTACTGTTTTCGCTGTTTCTCTTGTCGGCTTCGGAAGAAGAATAATAAATCTCGTGTATCCGGAACGATCCGCCTCGCTGTCTGTATACGGGTGGCGAAGGTAGCCTCGTGAAATGGGCTTCCCAGGGAAAGACTTGTGCACGAGGTACGGTCGTCTACATGAAATTCGAGCAGGAGACGTGGTCCCCTCAATGGCCGCGGCTCTTTCCTAAAGAAACGCCCGGTGATCCCATCTTGACATAACAGAACACTATTGGGTCATCCTTCCCGCGGTGACCTTGTGATTGGGTCGAATTTATGTGAGGAATATCATTTGGTCCCAAAAGCCCATTAGGAGCGAGACTATCCACTACGATGCAGTCGGCGCCAAAATGATACAGCTGCAATGCCGGCTAGACTGACACCCGTAACAGCGGTTGCCCATCCGGCGCACCCCAGGATGCGCTGCTGGCGTGTCACCTTGCGTTTGGCGGCCGAATAGCTGATATCGGGGCGGAACGTCACCATTGTATAAAGAGGCAGCCAGCCTGCGGGAGACTTGGACGAGAATGTTTCTCGACGGAGCAAAGGTATGAGGGCGTTGAGCGTCACCGCCTTCGCCGTGAGGGAATAGAGAATATTGTCGAGCGCGTGGCGGATGAGGTAGGCAGGTGTCACGACCGAATGCCGCATCTCCACGCTATACGCGTGGAAAAGAAGCGATTTATCAGCTCCGATGGGTTCTAGACCGCTGGATAATGAGCACGTACTAGTTGTTCATGGCCAACTCTGAGATAGCCAGAAGGTCGGCGTGCCTGCTCTCTGAGTAACGAGCCAGTGCGGCAAATAGGCGTTTATCGTCGCCCTTCACTTCCGCGGTAGGGTCCGCGCCCTCTGTGCGCAATATTATATCCAAGACACGCACGTCTTCTAGCCCGCAATTGAGGCCTTGACCGTAAAACGGCACCATTGCGTGGGCCGCGTCCCCAATAATTACGACACGGTCCTTGTAATGATACGGCTGGGCCTTCAAGTTTAATTCAGTGTTATGGCAGATGCAGAAATTGGAAAGGCATATCGGCGAGCATACCTTAATCGACATGAGCGAGCTGCGTGGATTGCGCTTGAAGTCTTCTAATAGAGCATCCTCGCCGATCAAAGGCAACGCGTCCGGAAAGTGCGTCTTGAAAAATTGTATGATCGTCTGGGGTGTATCGAGACGATCGAATTCTGCGGTCGGAGCAAATAATGTGCAAGTGAAAGTCTTGTCCTAGGCAAATAATCAGGGCTTAAGCACGCCGTTGCTTTCCAGCCGATGGTATACTAGCGTACCTTGTTAGGAAGCGCTATTAGCATGAAGGTATGGCGAGGCCATATGTGCAAATGATTCGGGTCAAGTAGGAACGTTGGTTCGCCCCCTTGCGCCGCAGGTGGCCCAGGGAGCATTTTCAGCTCTAAGTAGTCGTGAGGAATGTATTCTTGCTGGTAATCCATTCTGCACCGCCAGAAATGAATAAGATAAGCGTACTATCACCGGTGAAAAAAAACCACGCATATAGCTTGACCCACTTACCGCACAACTCTCATCAACTGACGCCGCACAATCGAGTGAGCGCCATCGGCACCCACGCAGAAGTCGAATGGAACCTCTTTGTTTTCCTTATCTGCAGCGTTACGGACAATCATAACCCCTTGGTCGAAGTCCAGTGAGACGACTCTATGGTCGAAGAAAGTGGAGACATTTGGCACTGCGAGCGCCTCGGACAGTAGGTCTTCATTCATGAAAGCTCGACCAATTGAATTAATGCACTACCACCGTCAGTTCGAGTAGAATGACTGATCTTGTGTGCACCGGCGTGCATAGAGGGCGATGCGCACCTGTCCATCCTTATCATATGGTTGGCTTTCTTGACGGTCACCAACGTGATGGATCATCCTGCCGCGCATGGGAATGACAGCCCTGAGGAAGCGTTCGGCCGCGCTCGGGTGTATGGCTTCGATGGCGGCAATCCCGCGTGAGGATATCGCCAAATTAATAGAGCGTTGCTGGGCCGCTGCCTTTGAAGATGGCAGACGCATGTCTGCGGTTTTGGGGGTGATTGATACGCATCGCGCGAGAGAGGTGCGAGCTTGACTATACCTGGACGACCTTCGTAGATCTCGACTATCCAGCCCATTTTGGCGAGGGAGATGGCTGCAAGGCATCCGACTGGTCCAGCACCGACGACAATGGCCTTGCGAGCGGATGGTTTGACGGAGGACATGGTGAAGAGGCTAGCGTCCTTCCGTGTCAGAAATCACTCAGTCGGTTAAATCCGACGCGGACGCCAGCTCTCCCGACGATTACTCTGGATTTCCGTAGAGCAACTTCTGTGTACCCACCACCGTGGTATCAGCGCGAGGCTCGGCAGCGATGATGCGCACTCTGCACGTGAAGTGAGTGAAAGCGGTACCTTCGTCGGTCGTACGAAACGAGTTCGCCGACAGAGCTAGAGCGCACCTGCGTGTTCGGGAAGCGGGTGTAGTGTCTCCCTGGCACATGCGGTTCAAGACAGGCTCATTCTGTCAACTTCCTGACAAATCAATGTATAGGCGCCCAGTGTGTAACGCGCGTGACCCTTGTTTGTCCCTCGATCTAGATCCAGTGATGAGCCTCCCCGCCACCGGCCATCTCGTCCAATCTTACTCCTGTCTGATCGCAAGCGCTCCACCGTTGGTAGTTCAATATCGTGTGGTCGAAGGCTGTCAAGGAACCCTGATCCAGGTATGCGCATTATCTACACTTCTGGATACAACGCAGGTTATCCGGTCTGTATTGCCGCATCTGTGCAGCTCAAGTTTCCTGGGGTGTCGCTCTGTCTGCTGGCAGAGCCCGAACATGGGTTCCTGGGTTGACGACTCTTAGAAGTTATCTGTGCTCTCAAAAGGCATGCGAGTTCACGAATTTAATTCACTATTGGCTCCACGAAGATACTTTGTGTACGGTGCCTGCGATAAGGTGCGTCCCGGAGGCTTCGAGACAGCTTCGGATAGTATACATGCCACGCTGACTTACCCATACATGCGTGCTTTGAACTACCGCCAGTATTCAACGGCCATTTGGTTCCATTATTGATGCGCCGCACATCATGATGCCGACCCTGAGCTATCCTTCTAGGTCCGGCCTCTAGCTCGCTCATAATTTTTACTAGCTTATTTTCCAATCTATAGGTGTTCAATATTGTCACCCTCTGCGGCGTACACCATGTGCCTGGAGCAAGATATCCGATTTATGCCAAGCCCGTTGTTAATGTCACTAGAGCCGGTGATAATAGCTGTCATCGTTGTGATGGTCGTATCAGAACTTCAGACCACCAACTCATCAAAGACCCGTGGTGGCACGTTTGTGTTTTCCTCACATATTTCTCCCTTCTCAAAAAAGTAACGGCAATTTTGGCATAGACACGCCCCCTCATTATGACTCAGTCGCTACCACAGGTCATTCAATTCTCATTGCCCAACGTCGAACATCGACTTCCCCGCCAAGGATGCACGGTCCGTGCCCTGATTGCCGTAGCACGAGGCCGAAACCTACTTTTGCTCGGAGACGCTAACGGTTTGCTCCGCATTCAATTTTCAGTGTCCAGGCGCTCACCTTTCGTGAGGGCCCATCTTGTGGCCATCACTTATTGGTCGACGCAGGTCAAGTTCCTGCGTTACTACCGGTCAATGCGGACCAAGAAGAATCACCCTCGGAAGAATTCCTGCACCGTCCACTCACGCTCAGCTTCGCCCCATTTTCTGGTTCCCAGATACCCAGAAGAGGGGGACGTCAGAATAACGTACGTGCTCGTCTCAATATATTTGTGTTATTCACAAGGCCTCACCCGGACCGTTCACAGGACTACAGGCTGCGCGGCACCACGTTGTTAGCGCATTGTCCACAAGGCCGTGCAATGACCGCAAGCTCACCTCTTCTACCACGCGGATAGACTGTCAATAGCCTGTTGGTTACTCGCCGGTGGTCTGTGCTGATCTGTAAAGCTCCGGTAACTCTCTTGGCCAACGTTGCCCTTTGTCACCGGCGCATCGACCTATGCAACCCTCGCCAATAGATGGCTTCGCATCAGGGCCCATGCGCAAGCACAGGCACGTCGCTTGCTTCTTTCCCTCACAGGTAGGACGATAACTTAATAAACTCCTGCCAGTGTAGCATCCGTGATCTCGGCGGTCACGTAGGGTTCGACAATATTGGACAAGACCTGGCGTAATGAACATCGCACTTGAAATCGTGACTAGTAAAATTGATTTGATTTGCGCTCACTTTTTGTAAGCGGCGGCCTGCAGAGCTAGTGTCTAGTTCGCTTAGAAGTCACCTGTGGGCTCGCGTGACCCTGCGGTATCGTCCTTCGCCATCGTGGTTATCCGCAACACACACTGGGCAGGTTACATGAGAACGGAACTCTCTGCCGGATGGGCTACCGTGTGATGTTGGTCCTCCGCATTCAATCCCGAGCGAATACAGACGGTAACAGACGGCCTTTGCGCGGCGCGACATAGCTGACAGGCTGTTGTTGCTGTATTGTATTCCTCGGCGAGACACCACATCCACAGACACAAAACAAAAACGTATGACTCGGACACCCTGGGCTCAAGCTCAGCAGTCTATAATTAAGCCGTGGCCAATCGCGAGAATCGGAAATAAACACTCATTGAATGTTGCGGTCATAGACAATTAATATAAGGGGCTCGGTCCCGTAAGGCGGGCGGGGTCTGCCGAGCCGGCACGTATTACGGATGATTGTGCGAAAACCGGCGCGTCGACCTCCTCGCATCTGCCAGAGCCACCGCCAGCTACCCGACTCTCTCACTGAGACTCGCGGCCTCCTGTCTCCCTCGCGCGCTCCTCCTCCACCCGGCATACCTTCAGAACACCACGTGGACGTGTCGCATCCCGTAGACCGTCATGACTAAGAAGGCGGCGGTTGTGTCCAGGAGGAGAGGGTCCATCGACGTCGTTGACGCAAAGGTCGCGTTAGACCTCGCGACGAGACAGTCCTACTCCGAGAATGTGTTCCTCTTCGTGCCGAACCTCATCGGTGAGTGTACATCCCCGCCACGACGCTCCCATGGCTGAGGTCGCTCCCCGTGTGTAGGCTACGCGCGCGTTATCTTAGCCGCAGTAGCGCTCTACTTCATGAGCTACCACCCCAAGTATTGCACCATTGCGTATTGCGTATCGTGTCTGCTCGATGCTGCCGATGGTCACGCAGCACGCGCGCTGAACCAGACCTCCAAGTTCGGAGCGGTGCTGGACATGGTCACCGATAGGTGTGTACCTCTCCCATTCATACTTTGCGCGCCGCTCACGAGAACGCGCGAAGGTGCACGACATCGTCGTTGCTGTGCTATCTGTCGTTGGCCTATCCCAAATATGCCATAGCCTTCCAGTTCCTTATCTCGCTGGACTTCAGTAGTCATTATATGCATATGTATAGGTATGTCGCCCTGCAGGAACATGCCGTAACAGCATTCACAGAGTATGTGACCTAGCTCGCTCATCACTGGCTCGCGGAGCCACAAGGCAATTACGAACGACGTCAGCAGATTCCTGAAGTTCTACTACAGTTCAGTAAGTGGTCGGCCACGAGTCCTAGTACGCTAGGTTATTGACTGTTCTGATAGAACACGCTGTTCGTTATGTGCGCCGGAAACGAGCTCTTCTTCGTTGGCCTGTACCTCATGAAATGGGTGCACACGCCGTTAGTGGTGTCACTCGGGAGGTCTCTGCCCTTCTGGGGTCACCTCACCTGGGCAGAGGCCTTGACCCTGCTCTGCTTTCCCATCTGCTTCACCAAAAACGTGGTCAATGTAGTGCAGCTCTGGAAGGCGTCGAAGATTCTGGTTGGCGTCGACTTGGCAGAACGGGCAAAGGCGAGAGAGGAGGATGCACAGAAGCCGAAGAAGACCTAAGCGGTCGAGGGACGATGCTATCGCTGCCCTGTCTATAGTCTGCCTCCACATATTAGCGTACCAGCACCGTGTAATGTACAGATTGTTTCTCTTAATTTGCGAGTTGGTTTCTGGCCTTTGGTTGTCTCCATATCCTGGTGTTGTGGCTGAGTCACGCGATTGAGGCGATTATGAACAGCGTGTCGCGCGTCTGACGCTCACCGGACTTCGGTTTTCGTGTCCGTGTCATCCCTTGCTGCTCTTGCTCACAACGACCGTCCGCCCGACGGTCCCCTGCTTTATTTTGGATGCGGTCCTCGTTGCTTGCCCACCGGACGCGCTCACTTATCAAGTCCTCGCCTGCCCGTCATCGCGCACTCTCGTCCACTCATGCTCTCCGCTTTCCCCGCAAAGACTTCGCAGGATCTACACCGAAGCTCACAAAACGCGCCTCGTCGTCTGTGACCCCTTCCGCCGGAGATGGTGAACCGCCTGCAACACCACCAGTTATGCCTAGCCCCCCGGAACCACCAAAGGATGACGGCGCAGGCGAGGAACCAGAGAGGCCCCGGCGGAGGAGGACTGTGGTCTTAAGTAAGGACCCCGATCCTTCCCATCCCCTCCCTGGTGGCCTGGAAATCTTATGGACACCGGAGGATGATACCTCATCGTCCCTAGCAATCCAGCATGCTCTCCCTCCGCCGGAACTCCTCGAGGAGGTCCTGCACAACCTCCACATAACTCTACACCCGCAGACACAGCACCGTGCGACGTATCCGACACCCTCCGGCCCACTCGTCGAGCCGAGTCTGGCGCTGTACTGTCCCATAGAAGGCGGGGACATTTATGTCGACGAGACAGTGCGTGAGATGGCCCGCCGGACGGGAGCTGAGGTCGTTGTCCTCGACTCTGTCCAGCTAGCTGCTGGATCTTGTGGAGAATTCGGGAAAGGTGCGTCTTGACCAATGTTATCGTACGCATTTGGTTCACATGATTTTTGGTCTACAGCTGCGTCTGTGTTGCAGCTGCCGAATAATCCGCTGCATTTCCCTTCGCCAGCGAGTCCGTCTGCTCGAAGTCCACCGCGACAGCCAAGGGAGTGGGAAGAGGACGAGTGGGACGAGGGCTCGCCATACGCTATGGTGCCCTCACGGATGACTCTGCAGGTCCTAACACCTGTGGCAACAAGACCAGCGAGATCATTCTTCTCGTCCGCACCGAGGGATAACGGGATGGCGAAGCTTAAGGCCTTCTTTGACGATCTAATCAATATAACTGCTGAATCTAACCCTCTTGAGGGCTCCTCAGCCCCGACGATACAATCTAGGCGTCCCCGCATTGTCTACATCCGCGACTTCGCTACCCTTGCACCCTCGTCTGCTACATGGTACCCTGCCTTGCTGGCTGCTGTCCGACAACGCCGTCAAGGCCCGATCTCGCGGCCCTCATCCCCCGTGCTCAATTCTACTACCATTGTCTTTGGTATCACACCACCTATAACAGGCGCCTCTACGACAACGTCCGGCTCAGGGCCTTCAAGTATTATGAACCTTCTTATGTCGCAGCGGTCAACATCGTCCACTGCGACCTCGGGTGAAAGAAAGCCCAAGATAGAGTATGCCGAAGACGCCTCCAGTGACAAGGCCCGGGAGCGGCGTACGACGAGCCGCATGAAGCGGTGGGCACGGAGCGGGTCCCAGGTACAGGATATACCACAACTGGCATCTCCGGAGGAGATGGAGGAAGCAAGTGGCAAAGGCGGCAAGCCTGACGTCGTAGTGCTCGGCAGCGGCCCAGAGGGCATGGTCAACCTACCCTCCATGCTCGGTCCCGCGTTGACTGCGGCGATGGCACGCGGGGGTGGAGGGCGGGGCCCTAGTTCACATACGTCGGAAGCGAGCACACAGTTTTTCCGGACGTCGCTGGTGCTCCCGAACGTGCGGACGGGATCGCTCGAGAGGGAGACACGGATGGCGCGTCGGAGGGAGATCAACGAGCTGACGATGCGCATGGGTATCGCCGCGGTCGGCGGCGAGCTCGAGCTGCTCGAGAGACTGAGTGAGCCGACAGAGTCACCAAAGCCTGCTTTAGAGTCGACCGAATCTGCAAGTCCAAGCGAGGAGTGCGTTGAACGGCGGCTTTGGGATGACTGGGGCAAGCACATCGTGCCTTGGCAGACGGTTCGCCGTATTGCTGACCGAGCAGTGGGGCGGATTGTCGCTGAGGGCACTCAACATAGACTTGCTATCCCGTCGCTGGATTCAACACCGATACCATGGTCTGCTGTCTACGATGCTTGGATCCGACACCAAACTTCGGAAGGTCTGTGGAAGACGCTGCTCACGACTACGCCGGGGCGGACGAACCGCGAGACGCCAGAGGATGAAGACGGCGAGGAAAAATCGGGTGACGAGGACGCTAACGACGTGGACGAGATCGTGGAGCGCCTCAAGCGCGATCCAGACCTCGACCCGCACGAAGTCAGACTGCTGGGCAGCATCGTCGACACTTGTGAGTGATGTCGTCCTAATGGCTCTCACAAATGCTGAGACCCTTTTAAGCTTCCCTCACTACCACCTTCGGCCAAGTGCACTTGCCCGAACACACCATTGACTCTGTACGGACTATTGTCTCGCTGCCGTTGCTCCATCCTGCTGCATTCCAGCATGGCTTGCTCAAAGAACACAATATGACTGGATGTCTCCTCTTCGGCCCTCCGGGCACAGGTAAGACACTGGTTGTGCGTGCCCTTGCCAAGGAAGCTGGCTGCCGCATGCTTGCGATCAAACCGTCGGACGTCATGGACATGGTGCGTCGTTTCCCGCTCGTCACGCACTTTGTCTAATGCATCTATAGTATGTCGGCGAGGGCGAGAAGCTGGTCCGAGCGGTCTTCTCGCTTGCGCGCAAGCTCTCGCCGTGCGTAGTCTTCATCGACGAGCTGGATGCCCTTTTTGGCGCCCGCATATCTCGGGACACCGGCGGTGGCATCGCACACCGGGGCGTTATCACAGAGTTCATGCAGGAGATGGACGGCCTTAAGTCATCGAAGGACAACGTCATCGTCATTGGCGCGACCAACCGGCCCTTCGACCTGGACGATGCTGTTCTCAGGCGGCTGCCTCGACGACTGCTCGTTGACTTGCCTGGTGAGAAAGAGCGGGAGGGTAAGTTTTATACATTTGCTCTCTGTCGTCCGGTGCGCTGATCAGCCCCTTTTGCAGAGATCCTTAAGATCCTCTTGCGGGATGAGAAGCTGGCGGATGATGTCAGCCTGAAGCCTCTGGCAAAGCGGACGGAGAGTTTCTCTGGTTCCGACCTGAAGCGTGAGTCTCTACTTGATTGATGGTTTGAATGCCTTGACTAAGCAATGTCCAGATCTCTGCGTCGCTGCCGTACTGGACGCTGTGAAGGAGCGCGTCGAGGTGCCATGGCGGGCCTCGAGAACCCCCAATGCACCCGACTCAGCAGCTTCCTCGTCGACTAGCAGCGAAATCGAGACCCCAGCGACTGTCGCACTTTTACAGACCACGTCGTCGTCGTCGTCAGACGGTGAAGCTGTTCAAGGTCAGATTGTGTCAGAGAAGCGGCTCCTACCGTCCGAGGGTCTAGGACTTACCACGAAGCTCGCGCCGCCGAGTGAGGACATTGCCTCGGAGGTCGTTGATAGCGACTCCCTCGTCATCGATGAAGTGAAGGGCGGCGACCAAGGTGCTAGCAGCAGCGACAAGGAAAACGAGCCGTCCCCCGAAACCGCAGTGCTATACCAGCGGACTATCCATCTGCGCAATTTCGAGAAGGCCCTCACGGAGATCACCCCTTCGGCGTCCGAGTCGCTCGGCAGCCTCGCGGAGCTGCGCAAGTGGAACGAGGAGTTCGGTGAGGGGCGGAAGCAGCGCAAACAGGTCGTCTGGGGCAAGGGCAGGTTTGGCTTCACGCTCAACCAGGTCGACGACTCCGGTGCGGGCCGCGTTTCGACCGACAAATCGACATCCTCGAATGCACCAGACTCCATCTGACCGGATATCACGGGCGATTAGCACCACCCAATATACGTAGGACTATAATGCAACCCAGAACATGACAGTATATATATAGATCAGTATGGTAAAGCACGGTGTAGCAGCAGATATCGGCCACCGGTCAGCGGCGGCTCTTGCGTTTCTGCGTTCTGCGAGGCTCTGGCTCCGGCTCGTCCTCCTCTTGGTCCTCCTCCTCAGTCTTCATGTCCTCCTCGCGCACTGCCTTCTTCTTGTTCCGCTTTTGCGTGCCTGATGGCTGCGACTGTGATGGTTGTGGCTGGGACGGCTGAGATTGGGATTGTTGTGAAGGCTCAACATCGTCGTCATCGTCGTCGTCGTCACTATCGGAACGCTCGCGCAGCGGCCGCCGGCGCTGAGCATCCTGACCCTCCTTGTATGCGGCCTCGCCAATCTTGTCTAGCTTCCGGGCGTTGGCCTCGGTGGACCAGTTGGCTTGGCAGGTTGGGCAGTTCTGGGAGCGTCGCCGGTATTTCTCAAAGCAATGTGCGTGGAGGTTGGTGTGGCAATTGTTAGTGTAGCACGAGATACCGCGCGTAACGACCTGGGTGCAGGCACCAACTCAGCAACATAGGAATGTCTGACCAAGACACAATGACATACCTCCATGCAAATTGTGCATTCCAGAAGATTGTTCGGGTATGTACTCTTGAGGTATGGCAGAAGTTCCAGGAGGCTCCGTAGTGAGAATGAATAGCGCCCACGCCTATTATCATGAGACTAGTCGAGACAATGAAGCAGGTTATGCGTACCTGCTCTTGACCAACCATCCTTTGGCCACGAAGCTGGAGAGCACGACCTCGGCCTGCGACTTGGTCATGTTAAGGTTGTTCGTTTCTCGAAGTGCAGCCATTGACGATATACAAAAGGCCTCATTGGGTGCGGTCGCGATTTGATGAAGCTATGAAGTATTACATGGGTGGGCTGGCACAAGAGCTTGCATGCGAGGGGACGTACCACTGCCTTAAAGTAAGTAATCTCGAGTGCGGAGTAGTCCGTTGCTAGTTGGGCCACTTCATCGCCTTTGCGATTCACCTAGAAGAACTATGTAACCTCGAGGAGTCATTTAGGACAAACCTTACCAGCGCACACATTTCCTTGCCTGTGATCTCGTCGGACATATGCGCGAACTCTAGGTTCATGGGGTTCAACGCGTCGTTGATGCTGGAGACAAACTCGTCCCAAGAGTTCCTGTCTCCCGTAAATTCGATTTCGAGAGCATCGTTCGCGGCTGCATGCCCGGGGTCCAATTAGCTAGCTCGATGAAAGTAGGAGTGTGGCAAGACTACCTTTGACGGCGTCCACGCATTTCTCCCATAATTTCAGGGCGACCTCTCTAGTCATAATCCTCCTAGAGAGGGCTGCTTGTAGAAAAAGATGTTGTACATCATGCGAGGAGACCATGAGGAGAGGAGGGGATGGAGGCGCGTGAAAGACGCGACGCGACGCGTGCTTGCTGTATCGGGACAAACGCGGGTCACGCGCACCGCGCCGTTGGTTGACAATAAAATAAAATAATTCCCGACTGTGGTCATTACATCGTCTCGTAGAATAGAATGATATAGCATGGCATGTCCCTCGAGACAACCCCGAGACAACCCTTCCACGCGTACATCATAGTTCATGATAGACGTGTCCTTCGTAAAAATCACGGCTTCGGCACCCGCAGAGTTTTGCTGACCATCGCCGCCGCCATGATTCCAAACATCGCGCTGACAATGTGCACCTCGCCCTTGCCCCCTTCTGCGCCCCACAGCGTGATGGTGCCCAGCGGCACTCCCTCTTTGCCGTGTATCCAGCCCATCTTCGTCCAATATGTGAGGACACCGACGAGCAGGAGCGATGTAGGAATGGGCAGGCCTTCAAAGTACTTCGACTTGCCCTTCGCGTCCTTAGGGACAGAGGCGACTGTAGCGTTGAATCGCGCGAGGCGCGCGAGGCCACAGCAAATGAAGCCCGTGAGGACTACGGTGTCGAGATATGTCCGTAGGCCGATGACGAATGCGAGTAGTGCTGGTGCGACACCGAAGGATATCTGCGCAGCAAAAGAGATCAGCGAGAAGCGACAGGCGCGGAGCACAGCAACTCACGAGATCTGCCAGGCTGTCCAGCTCCTGTCCAAGCATACTGCTCTCGTTTCTCCACCGTGCAACCTTCCCGTCCAAGAAGTCGAAAGTGAGCCCAAGGTATGGGAGCACAAGGGCCGACCAGAGGTAGTCTTCGTCGCTTGTGGCTAGATAGTTTGCAGACATGAATATAGACAGAGAGGCGCAGATGCCATTCGAAATGGTGATCAGGTCTGCAAGCCGGAAGTTCCTGTGGACCAGCATGGCGGTCAAAAGTGGTGCGCAACCTGGCTGTAGGGCATACGAACCTGACGAGAGAGAAATGGCCCTCTGTGTCCAGGTACTGCTGCAAGGCTGCCACCTTGCTTGCTTCCATCGCCTGGGCACTCGACCCGTTCGGAGTGTCGCTCTTTGGCTCTCTTTGGCTCATACTACTCTATTCCTGTGGACGTCGAGGTCAAATTTCGTGCAACGCGTGGAGGAAAGAGATGGATGAACCAAGCAGCGAGGAAGGAGATGGCGGGGAGGAGCGTGCACAGCTCGCGCATGGCGCGCGCGCGTCACGGTGGCCATTGTAACCGGCCAATGGCATCATCCCCTCGGTGTGCCGCATCAAAAGCACTGGGACAGCAGCGTAAAATACAACATTGGAGAGGTATACAATACAACAGTGGTGGGGAGGGAAAAGGGTATGCACATCATTGGTTGCATAGCAGCTGACGGACAGGTCTCATGGCATGTCGTGTGCGGCGAAGCAGCGAGAATCAGCCCATCATCATCACATCCCCATCGTCCTCCTTCTTCGCGTTGACGCCCTCCTTCTCCCTCTCGAGCTCTCTGCTCCGCGCGGCGTAATGATTAGGGTGCGTGACGCTCTCTCCCCCGCCCACACCCTCGCCCTTCGCTACACCCTGCCGTGCGTGTGTGATCTCGAACACTCGTGTGCACGCGACGTGGAAGTGGTTCGCCTTGACGGTGTGCATGATCTCGGGCAAGTTTCCGCTTGTGAGTCCTTGGCTAGAGTACATCGAGAGCAGCGCAGTCTGAAGATTGTCGGGAGAGAAGTGTCGGAAGGGACAACCATGCGAGTCACCTGTTCCGGGCTGGTCGGACGAGAGGATCTGCATACAGCTGTGCCACAATGTCAACACGAGCAGAACTATATTACAGCGGGTAGAGACGCACCTCTTTGCCGGGTAGTTGGCACGCTTTCCCTCCAGCCCATACGAGTGTCGGATATTGTACCTGTACTCCTTATTAAATTTGTCGTCTTGGACGTTGCTGAACGATCGCCGCCAGAACGTAATCGCCTCGTCTATTGAGAGGCCGAGGACCTATGAAACGTGCCATGAAGACCTTATAAGACGTGTGTGGCTCGGAGAATTACTTACCTTCAAGAACAGACCGTACTGCAACCGACCGAAGTGTTTGAGATGCTTGTCTCTCCGGAGGCAATCGTGTAGGTTACGCATGCACGCGGGGTAATGCTTCCTTGCCATGTCGTCGATCATATCTGCAGTGATCTCGTCTCCATTGCCCGCTGCTGCTGTACTCCATTCCGACGATACACCTGCGAGGAAGCCTTGCGAGAGGTTGTTAAGGATGGGGACAATGCGCGTGTCCTCATCGAGGAACGGTAGTGCCTTTGCTGTCATCTGCAGACGGTCAATACAGGGTTGCACGCTCGGCTGACTTGCTCGCCTCCAGAGCTTTTGTGAGAGTTGCTTGAAACTCTTCGAAAACAATACTCGACTGCTCTCGTGATGGGACCCATGCCATTCCGTCCTTCAAAAAGACGCGTCTTTTTTCCACTAGGTCTGGGACCCGTGTCCATTTCACCTGTGAGAAGCATGAAACGGGCAGGAGACCTGGAAGCTAGCTACTGCAGAACATACCTTGTAGTACTCCATCGTTGAGCTTGCGTCGCGGCTAGTAATCCAAGCAGAAGCATGCTCGAGCTCTGTCTGATACTTGCTTCGCTCGTCTTTTGAGACCTGATATCATGATGACGCTGATCACTAACTATACAACGAACAACCCGCACCTCTTCCCAGCCGAAGTTTCTAGACTTTAGGAACGCTTTCTTCTCTCCGAAATCGTCTCTCTCAAAGCGTACACGGAACAGGGTCGTCTCAGCCTTGACAAATCGTCTTCGCAGTTCTTCACTGTTGTATGTTCGCAACCGCAACCGACGCCTAGAGGTTACACATGAGTGCTCACCTGCGGCAAAATGCAAGGCGGAGGACATAGTGTCCGACATGGTCCTTCCTCCGTTCCGCGCCTCGGTCTTTGGTGGATGCAGAGTTGCTATTTAGCGGAAGGTACTTCTCACACTGAGCCTCAGTAATCTTCACGAGCTCGTCCCATGGCCGATTTCGAACAAAGGACGACTCGATCTCCGCGAGGATGCGCAGGCGGTCGAGGGCGCACGTCTCAAATTCTTCAACTGTGATACCGCCTAGAGGCGGCTGGTCATAGCTGGTAAGACACTCAGATTCGCATAACAAGCCAATGTGTGCTCTGCAGCTTACAAGTTCAGTCGGTGAGGATATCTCAGGTTCTTCGTGCCGTGGTTCTCGACCTCAAGCTTTGCCTGCGCGGTATGTGCCCTCCTCTCTTCTGCGTTCTGCATGACTTCGAGAGAGGTGCAATGTCAAAGCAGGAAGAGGTAGCAGTCAAGTTGTGTCGACGCGTTCGCGCGCGCCTTCACTGGCGTTTATTGACGCGTGAGGTCACAGGCACAACACGACTCGTCACATGCCATGTGTCACGCCCCCTCAACAGATTGGCTTCCAAAAGGTTCCACGTCGCCAATATCGCAGCTGGGAGTATAACACCTCCGTATGAGATATAATACACTTCCAAGCCGTGAAATATGCGCATTTACAAATACATATCAGAGCATATACCGACAACGATAGCATAACGATTCAATCCACATCTACACCACACGCATTATGCGCAATTGGTAGTGCCTCACTGCTCTTGCGTAGGCACCGGCTGCCTCTGACGAGGACCCTTGCTTAGCGCACGCGGAGCAGTCGTCTTCTCGGGTGTGTCCGCATCCATGTCGAATGTAACGCCCGGACGACGCCGGCGCTGCGTCCCGCGGTCCGCAAACTCGGCTTCCTCGTTGTTCCTCCACTCCTGCGTCGCAGCATGCGGGTCGCGGAGAGGCGGAGAGAGTCTCCCCGCGGTCGAGCTTCTCGTAGAGTCTGCGCCCGTAACAGTGTTGGCCTGCAAAACTTTGTCAGTATCCTGCTACGGGAACTGTGGGTGATTGCTTACCGCCGTGCCGTCCACAGCTTCGACAGATGCTGCGGAAACTGTACGGTAGCGTTTCGACAATAGGCGGAATGGACTGAACATCTTTGTGGGACTTCTTCCGCTCGAGGTAGGCATGCTGTGCGAGGGTACGCCCATGCCTGCTGATGGGACCGTCAAGTACTCCACCCTAGGAGTGGGTGTGGGTGGTGCTACGTGTTCCCGGCGTCGAGGTGACGTCAACGTCTCGTAGGCATCCTGTCTCGCAGACAGAATATTGCTTGGAGGAACGTTAGGAGCCAACCGCACTGTCGAAGGCGCGGACGCTGGCTCCTGGCGCACGTTGGAGGCCTCAGGCGCCGAGTCCTGACGCTTGCGGGCACGCATGTCCCGCTGATAGTCAGGAACGGTCTCTTGCAGCGGCCTCGGTGGATTGGATCTCGAACGGAAAAGGTTGATGCCAGAGAAGAACCCGCCTCTCTTGCGCTCCTTATCCTTGTCCTTCGCTAGCTTAAGTTCTGCGCCACGAGCGCCAGGGGGAAGGAGGGTTGACGCATTTGAGTGCTGACGGGGCAACATCGAGGGGGCGAGGGACGAAGGTGTCAGCAAGAGGTCCTGTTCAGAGGCAGCAGCAGCGCCGTGGGTAGCGGACCGACTCTTGATGTGTGCAGTGTTCGTTTGTACAGCCAGTGGTGCACGAGCACCACTCACAGGGTAGTGAGGCTCGGATGCAGCGCGCGTATGGGAAGAGAGATGCACAGGACTCGCATCTGGGGGCCGACGCGTCTGTTGCGTTGGAAATGTGTTCGAGCGTGGCGGCGCAGACGACGGTGGTAACACAGACTGGACGTAGTCTGGAGACGTGATATCGTATTGCTGTCTGCCGGCCGACGGCGTTGAGGGCTGCGCAGCGCGAGGCGGACGCTGTCCATTAGTATTGTAGGGGTCCTGTACACGAAGATCGTAGTCCACCGCCTGGTGGCCACGGAGACTCCCATACTGCGGTTGCGCTGTCGTCGCGGGCCCTCCTCTGGAAGACATGAAGGATAATTCGTATGCTGGCGCGGATGATGGCATGTTGTAAGACTGAGATGCAGGCGTTGGCGGATTGGGAACTGAAGAGGGTCCGCGGAAAGGTATTGGTATCGGAGCAGGCGAACGGTATCGAGTGGGCGGTTCTGGGTATCCTGACAGAACATTATTCGATCGTGTATTTGGAGTCATATCAGGACGTGACGAGGCGTTAGGTTGCAGGCTACCGATGCTAGTGCGATGATTCAAGCTTGGTTGATTATGGTGAGAACTGGGAGAATACTTGGAGGCACCGCTTTGTTGAATCGTGTCCGACGAGCCATTCCTATGCGTAGGTAGATGGGTGCTTGAATACTGCCTGGGAGTAGCATCCAGCTGTGCTGTATTTGCAACACCCGGAGACCGACCAATATGGTTCTGAGACTGTCGTCCAGGAGAATGACCCCCAACTCCCTGCTGATTGGCATGTCCGTCTTGGGCATGGCGCGCAGCTGGTGGCAAGGATGAGCCCCCGGGCACTGACGACTGTTGCGTCCTCGCTTCCGGGGCAGCACTTGGTGGACGAGCGGGCGCAAACGTAGCTTGCGCTACGGTGATTGAGTGTGCTGCAGGGGAGTAAACGGAAGACACTTTTGTGTTGTCAGGAGCAAGGCCGTTCTGTGCATGAGGGTAGGTAGACGCTTGATATTGAACAGACAGTTCTATAGGTCGTGCCCGTGGGGTCTTCTCGTCATGAGAGCTGCTCGTGGTCGCAACGCCTGGGACACCATAGCGCGGTGTAGAGCCATAGCTAGGCTGTACAGGCGGGGAGACAGCTGGCGAAGATGGGTATGCGCCTGGAACTGGCAGTCGGACGTCCGATGTCGAGTACTGCGGCGTAGAAAGTGGCTGCTGGGGTGCCTGCCCGTAAGCGCCTGTCCCGGGCGTGGTCGACTTCTGTGCATGGGTGCGTTCGTAGTCCCTCGTGTTCGATCCGTACCTTGAAGAATCGGCGGTGGCCGACTGTGACGTGGGGGTAGCCGAAGGTTTTCCTCCCGGGCGGGTCGAAGGTGGCCGAACGATGCCCTCCATGGATCGGATAGCCTGCTGCACGGGATGGAGTGGACTGGTGTTGGCATTAGCATGTGTCGGTTCGCCATAGGTAACTTGCTGAGCACTCGGAGGTTGAGCGCCGGCATTGGTGGGCCTGGACTTCCTCGACGGTTCATAAAACGCGTGTTCCGCCGACGGTGTAACGTAAGAATGTGGTTCGTGATGATAAGAGGGATCTTGATACCCCTGCTCGTGTTGGTGGTGCACGGTGGCTGAACTTGAGGACTTGGGTATCATGACTGGTGTTTGAGGATCGGCCGGACCCTGCCCAGCACGAATACTGACTATTTGTGGTACACGACGTTGAGAGGTCAAACCTACGGGCACAGCAGGCTGGCCTGAGGGGTATGCCGACGTGGAAACCGACGGTTGCGTGGCCCCCGTCCGGTACGATTGGTCCTGCGGCGGTACTGCTTGCTGTAGGAATGACATGAGAATTAAGGCACGCTCCGAAGGTGGCTGCCATACCTGCATACGCGATGCTTTATAGCTCGCTGCGAACAGCTGCGCTTCTGTGGGCCGTGAGCCAGCCTCGTTGGCAGACCTCGCGTGGGCCGGAACCTCGGCATGCGTCCGAGCCAGTTTCCGCTGCGTGGCTCCCATCAGGACAAAGGAAGCATGAGTATATATGGCACTCACGCGATCCCTGGTGCTCTCTCGCTCAGTCTCGCTTCCGGAGGGTGGCACATCTTTCCGCTTTGCATGACGTCGCTCGGAGGGACGATACTGGAGAGTTATGGTCAGTAGGTATGACATTGTAAGTGAAGTCACTACTCACGCGCTCTCTCAAAGACTGATCCTGTTCACTACTCGACATTCCAGATTCTTGGCCACTGCCTTGACCTGCCACCCGATCACGGTGAGACCGGTGCTGACGCATCGAATTCTTGTCACGCTCCGAGGTGAGTTGTGGCACTGCAATAGGTGCTGGATCGGATGGCCGACGGTAGGCAGCCGCAGGGGCTATTGGGTCATAGTAAGCTGCAGACGGCCCAGGTGCGGTGTAGCCACTAGAGACTGCGGGCTGCTGCGTGGTTGGCTGGGTAGTTACAGCATGCCGGGCCTGATATCCGCGTCGGTGAGCCAGAGATACATGAGTAGGAAGGCTGTGTAAGAACGTACAGATGAGGTGGTGGGCCGGTCATCTGTCTGTGAGGGCCTATGCGGTGCTGTGCTCGAAGCCGGAGCTGGAGCTGGAGCCATCTCTGCAGCCCTACGTTCCCCCTTTCTCTTGCTGCTCTCGCGTTCCTTCGTCCTCTCGATGCTCCTATGTCCATCTCGATCCCTCGTGCGCTCCGCCTCCCGCTCGCGTTCTCTTCGACGCTCCCGGTCACGCTCCTTCTCCTTCGTTCGTAAGGACTCAACCTCATGCAAACGCGCCCTCGCCTTCTCTTCTCTTCGTCGCTCCCTGTCTAATTCCTTGTCGCGCTCCTTGTCACGCTCGCGGCGATGTCTCGACGAGGTTTCGCCAGCCACCTGCGGAGGGTCAACATAATATTGTGTGGAGGAAGGTGCTTGGACGGTGGCCATTGCCGGGTATGCTGTGCGCGCACGACGTGCACTCCTATCCTCCGGTAATGTTATCCGCTCGTTCGACGAGCGAGGGCTCGGCTTGTCCACCCTCGCCTTCGTGTGGGACCGTGAGGTGTCGCCAGTGTTGTATGGTATGTTGGCTGAGGGCGACGTCGCTACCACAGGCACAGCCGTTGCGTCCATAGAAGGGTACATGCCTTGATAGGACGTCGAAGGTAAGGTGGAAGAACGCTGTTTCCCCGAAGACTTGCTGCGCGAGGTCACAGGTGCTGAACTTGAAGGAGCCACAGCATCTGCCGTCTCCGCTCGCTTCGAACGATGCTTGCGGTGGCCGTCATCGTGCACTTGCTCTGTGTTGTGACGTTGCGTGGAGGCCATGGCCTGGCGCGAGTGTCCCGGTTCAGGTTCGTTGTGAGATGTCCAAGCTGGTGCATCCTCAGCTCTCTGAGCATGCGTAGTTCGGGTGCGATGACGACTGGTCATGTCCAGTCATAAGAGTGAATGAATGAATTGAGAGTTGTGCGTCGGTATGAGGGTGAGGGTTTCCGCCGAGTGGTAATAGGGTGCGATGAGAAGAAGGTTAGGAAGAGGTTGCGCGGGAAAAGTCGACGAAAGGCCTTGTGAACATGAGGCAGAACGCTTGCGGGGAAGCGATCTACTTGCGGCCTCGGCGCTATGGGCGCTGTATCAGTGGCGGGTCAGTGGCGCCGCTTGTAGTACCACGCAATTGGCCCGGACACCCGCAGCGGCGTTCAGGCGCAACAGTCGCGCTCAATTGCAAGCAATAATGTAACGATGACTGCTTTTAATATTTATGAAGGATAATGGCCCGTCCGCAAGACCCGCTCCGTATTCTATTCTGCCTCTCGGTGTCATTACCTGCCATATTGCGCGCGCCGGCGGCACACTCAGGCGGCTCTGCGACTCGGACTCACCTTTTGGTCAGCCCTCCCACAGTTTCAGCCCGGCGGATGTCAAAGACTGATAAGGGACAGTCGTATCCGGCCGAAGGCCGCTTCCTAGACACGAAGACCGTCGGGCGGCCGATTGAATGGTACAACTGTACACGCCATGACGTACGTCGCTAGGGTACAGTAACACCTACGAAGGGGTCCAGTCAAAACGGAGAATGAACGTGAGTACTCGATACAAAGATACATGTTCATAAGGGAAATAGACCCGTGCCTTTCACAACGGTCAGGTCCACTGAGTATTGTCCGGTCAATGATCGTACGCAGGAGGCGGGTCTCCTCCCAGGGTATCCCTCTCCGACCCTCGTCGCTGCCCCTTGATTTCTTCTAGCTGCTCCCGTAACTTCTCATGTCTCGCCTTCTCGCGTCGCCGCCGCCTCTTCCCCGGAGGCGGCATGAGGACGAATGGCGACTGAGGCACGTCCGAGGCATCCGTAGTCAATGCTGACCGTAGGTTAGCGACCTGCCGCTTCAGGTCGTCCACCTGCTCCTTGAGCTGCCCATGAGCGGGGCTCGGTTGTTTCTCCATCATCCTGTGGGGTCTGATGTCGATGACCTCCCCGCCGTAGACGCCTTTCGGGGACGCTAGGCGTGTCTTCTCGGTAACCGGCGAGATGCGCCCAGGGTCTGCGGACGGAAATCCTGGGGAAGGGATGATCGCTGCGCTCTGAACGGGTGTCGGGTCGAGAACAGGCTTGTCAATGCCCGGCTCGACATTCGCATCGTTTGCTTCGAGGTCCTGCCCTCCTATGCTCCTCTCATGCTTCTTTTTCCTTCTGCACCAGTAGGTGAAGACACCGCAGATGAGTGCCAACGCCACGACGCCGCCGGCAACACTGCCGGCGATTGCCCCCTTGTTCACACCAGAAGCTACAAAGCGTGAAACTCTGTTAAGGAATGAGGTTAGATTGCTCACAGGTGCGAGCTCCACGGTCCCAGGACCAGGACTCGGTGTCATGGTGATGCCAATCAGACCATGTAGCCTTTGTAGTTGTTGTCATTGCTATATCGATGTTCTCCAAGCCGTCCTCATGCCTACTCAGAAGTTAGCCTGTAGGACGGGGTGCACTCAACATTGGCGCAATTCTCCTCACGTATAAATGGCCCAGTCAAACATGAGGACGGACGGGCCTGAGTCCTGCATCATCGTCATCACCAGCATATGCTCTCCGTTCTGCAGCCCCGTCTTGCTGTAGATCGTGAAGTTGTAATCAGGCGTTTCCTTCTCGGGATCAGGAGTGTGCACGAACGTCCCGGACGTCGCTCCGTCCATGGCGAAGGTAACATTGGTGACGGTGACGATCGACGGGGACATGCTGTTTAGCATGATACCATAGACCCAGATGGCGGTCCCTGCACAACCGTCAGTACCCACAGCTTGAAACACTTTCAATGACGTACCATTGAATGCGAGAGTGATTGTGTTGGTAGAGCTCACTGTCGGGTCTGAAGTTGCATCGTGCCAGGATGCATTAAATGTGGAGGTCGCGTTCGGGTGAGCACTGCACCCCGAACATGTTGGTCCGTAATTCCAGCTTCCAGAGTAGACCGGCGGATACCCCGTCACCGAATCCCCGTAGTAATCATCAATCGTTCGGTTGGTGGCCGTAGCGGAGGAGCGCGAAAGCAGAATGAGAATGAGGGATGACCAGCAAACGAACGGGAAGCACGGTGAAAACATGCTACCAGCCCAGCTGGTGAGTACGACGCGGCAAAAGCGAGGGCGGACGGTGGGTTAGCGTATATCGGTCATGCTGTGATGCCTCAACAGAAAGACTAATTATGAGAGAACTTGACTATAGGAGATAGCCAATCCGCGCCAAGGAACCAACGGTCCCGCATGATATCTCCGAACCAACGTCCAATGGTGAGGGGGAATTTCTCTTACTATCCTCCGAGGTCACCGAGCAACGAGCTCGTCCTTGTGTGGGATCTGACTCGATCAGCCGCATGAGTCGTCGGAGGATCCGATCTGCGCCCGATCGAGGATTGAAGGGGATATTGAATGCAGCCGGTCGCTACGGAGTGCGACAGGCCGCGACGAAAGCAGAAAGAGGAGGACTGCTACTGGGGCCACTGGGCGGCTCAGTAGTGGCTTGTCACTAGCAACGGTATCCGCCCTATTATGAGTGATTACCATCCCCATGTGTGATGTGAGCTCGCGATAAGTTCGTTGCCTGGGGGTTACATAGTAATGGACCATTGCACATACCAATGGGGATCTTTCTTCCTGATGGTAGCAACAAATGCGCGTGCCGACGTGTCGCTTCAGATGGACGAAGGTTCGACACTATGGACGTAGATTCGACACTATGGGCGTAGGTTCGACAGAAACGGCACGCAGAGGGTCTTGGTATGAGGCTGTCTGATCGAGAACGATGCAGATCATTGGTGATTGCCCGAGCATGCATCACTTCCTGCTCGGCGAACACAAATTACGATCATCAGATGAGCTCTACAATACACTCTATTGCGTACGTACCAATGGCAACACCTGTGTCCAACACGTGGGTCATCGTGCTTGCACATAGTATTGCAACAAGACAGCATTGCATTATGAAAGGGGCGACAACAGATGCAATATATGTACAACATGCAGAAGAGAGGAAATGTACGCCAACAGTGGCAGACGACAACATTGTGACTGCCCAACGTAGGGTCAATGTTGTCTACGGCACTGTAGCATTGCCAACGAATACAGGACCCAAAACTGTCCGACCCCAATACAGGATCAGACAGCAGCCCTGATAAGTCAGCCTGCTTTTACACGATTTTGACTCACTACCGACAGTAGACAGCGGAAAAGCTGGTGGAAGCGTTGAACGCTTCCCTGTCGAGACAATTTAAGGATCGTGTAGACGTTTGCAAACACTCACAAGCTTATCCTCAGGTCTACTTCGGCGACGTTCAGAGCTTCAAACTTCACGCGTTGTGGCAGGACTTACGGGTCGACATGGATGAGGAAAAAAAGAGGAAGAGCCAGCAGCGCGGGGGCGCTCTTAACGGGGTGCGCACATGACCGCGGGCATTTTTACCACGGCATGCTGAGACGGCACCGCCCGAACCGGTCACTGCTGCGACTGAGTGCGCTCGTTCGCCGTGTCTATCTTCGCGTCTCCTCAGTCTTCTCGCCACCATCACTATTCAGAAAGGACTCACACAGCCTTTTACCCACTCCTGCCCGCTGATCGCTCGTCGGCTCTGCTATGGTTCGTGCTGCACACCTATCTACTCGCCCTGAGAGACTGACCCGCTTGCGCGTGCATCTCAGAGCGACACAATGGAGGTTATCGACGAGAAAGCGAATGGAGCTCCGCCAATGGAGGTGGAGGAGATTGTGTCTGTCCGTGATCGTATGTGAAGCTGCTGTTTCAACCTCAGAGTCGCTCATTAGCAGCGGCGGCAGACGATGCATTCGCGGCCAAGCACATGCCCGACCTTGGGCATGATGTCAAGGAGTTCAAGGTATTCTCGTGGCACCTCACAAATTGGAAGAAACTGGAGAAGAAGATCACAAGTCCCGAATTCGAGTGTGGCGGGCATAAATGGTATGTACAAAGCTCCTCCGTTATTCTGCATCAACTCAGCATTATCAGGCGGATACTGTTGTTCCCTTTCGGCAACTCCAATGCACCTCCTAACGACACTGTGTCAGTATACCTCGACTACGCTGATCCCAAACGAGCTCCCGAAGGCTGGCACGCATGCGCCCAGTTTGCTCTTGTTATCTCAAATCCCCATGACCCCACCATCTACACCGTCAGTCGTGCGTGTTTGACCTTATCATATCCTGGCGTTCTGTGCTGAGTAATACAGACGCGCATCACCGCTTCATTGCGGAGGAATGCGACTGGGGATTCACCCGCTTCAGTGAGTTGCGCAAGCTCTTCACCGTTCAGGAGGGCCACACACGGCCGACCATCGAGGATGAGTCCGCCGAAGTGAGCGTCTTTGTTCGCGTGCTGGAGGACCCCACCGGAGTGCTATGGCACAACTTCGTCAAGTAAGCTTCCATCATATGTTGCGTGCTTAGTCATCCAATCTCGCCATATAGCTACGACTCAAAGAAGGAGACTGGTTTCGTCGGGCTGAAGAATCAAGGCGCGACATGTTACATGAACTCGCTTCTGCAGTCGTTGTACTGCACACGATATTTCCGCAAAGTAGGTACTTGCATGCATACATGATCCGAGCACTTACACCCGTACTATCAGGCTGTTTACCAAATACCAACGGAGGACGACCACCCCACGGAAAGTGTCCCACTAGCATTGCAGCGTGTCTTTTACCATTTACAAACATCGGACCAGCCTGTTGGTAAGGTTTGAATGATCAAATAGTGATGCAAGGTGACTGATGGGCGTACACAGGGACAACTGAGCTCACGAAATCCTTTGGTTGGAAGTCGTTGGACTCTTTCCTACAGCATGATGTGCAAGAGTTCAACCGTGTACTCACCGACAAGCTCGAGAGCAAAATGAAGGTGCGTGAAGGATAGGATCTCATTGGCCTATCACTCAACTTTAAAAATACAGGGTACCACAGCGGAGGGTGCTATTCAAAAGCTCTTTGTTGGCAAAATGAAGAGTTACATCAAGTGCGTCAATGTGGACTTCGAGTCTTCGCGTATCGAGGAGTTCAACGGTACTGCTTATGCATCCCCATCGTTTCGAAGTCACTAACGCCGAGCCGTAGACTTGCAATTGAATGTCAAGGGCATGAATAACTTGTATGATTCGTTCAAGGACTATGTTGCGGTGGAACCCTTGGAGGGGGAGAACAAGTACATGGCCGAAGGTTACGGCCTGCAGGACGCGAGGAAGGGCATCATTTTCGAGTCCTTCCCACCTGTTCTTCATCTACAACTGAAGCGCTTTGAGTACGACATTCAGCGTGATGCCATGGTCAAGGTAAGCCTGCGAAACACTTGCGACGCTAGTCTACTAAACAGGGACGTGTAGATCAACGATCGCCATGAGTTCCCTTTCGAGATTAACCTCGAGGAATTCCTAGCTGATTCGGCGGACCGGTCACAACCGTGGGTCTACAAACTGCACGGCGTGCTCGTACACTCTGGCGACTTGCACGGCGGCCACTACTTCGCGCTGATCAAGCCCGATCGCGAGACAAGATGGTTGAAGTTCGATGACGATCGCGTCACGCCCGTCACCGACCGAGAGGTTCTGGAGGAGAACTACGGAGGCGAGGCAATGAACGGTCTAGTGTCGCCAATGCAGCGCAACCAGGTGCGCGCGATGAAGCGCTTCACTAACGCATACATGTTGGTGTACATCCGTGAATCCGCCATCGACGAGATTCTAGCACCGTTCAGGGAGGAGGATACACCACCACATCTCAGTGCGTCAAACATGGTTGTATTCATGGTGACTTTACTCACCTCATCGTCCAGAAAAGCGCTTGGATGAGGAGCGACTACAGCTTGAAGCCAAGAAGCGTGAGCGTGAAGAGCAGCACCTCTATCTCACCGCGAAAGTCATCACAGACGAAACCTTCGCGCACCACGAAGGCTTTGACTTGGCTACCTTCGACGAGCGGAACTGGCCCCCGTCAGACCTCCCCACCTTCCGCGTGCTCAAGAACGAGACATACAGCACGTTCAAGCAGCGCGTCGCCCAGCACTTCAACTATCCCGAGAGCCAGATCCGATTGTGGGTGCTCGTCAACCGGCAGAACAAGACCGTGCGGCCGGATACGCACATACCAGAGAATGAGCCAGCACTGAGTACGTTTATGTGAGTACTACACAGTGCACGAGCCTCATTGTCTTTGTTGCAGCTGTCGAGGTCATCCGGAACAACATGGCCGTCAGGCAACAGAACGACCTCCGACTGTACCTGGACGTCATTCCTGATCCCAAGGTGTGATCCATCGTACAGTCTATCTGCGACGTCGACTAAACGTGCAAATAGAATGACGTGCCTTCGGGGTCGATCATGATCTTCCTTAAGCACTTCGATACGTCTAAGCAGACGCTTTACGGCATTGGCAAGGTTCATGTGCAACGGGCAAGCAAAGTCAGCGACCTCGTACCGCTGATCAATGAGCGTATGCGTTGGACACCGGGGACGCCGTTGAAGCTTTACGAGGTATGGCATCCGTTTATTCACTCCTCGGAGTACGTGGTAGCTGACGCAGATAATGACAGGAAATCAAACCTGGCATGATTGAGCTCATGAAGTCGAAGCTGACCTTCACGCAAAGCGAAATTCAGGACGGTGACATCATCTGCTTCCAGGTTGACCTCTCTGAGAAGGAGTACGTATACACATTCTCATTTCACTAACAAAGACGTCATAACTGACGGTGTCGCCCAGGGTCCATGACCTCGATGGGCAAGGGCTCTACTCTAACCCTATGCAGTACTATGACTTCTTGCAGAACCGGGTTATGGTTGTGTTCAGGCCGAAGTTCGAGGAACCGGATCAAGTGCATCCCGAATTCAGCCTTGTTCTCAGTAAGAAGCAGAATTACGATGTTGTAAATATCAAATCATCTTGCACGCCTCCTCCGGAATGGGCTACTGATCCTCTGCGTATAGATGTCCGCGAAGGTTGGCGAGCATTTACGCCACGATCCGATCAAGCTGCGCTTTACGACCACGCATGCATCCAACGGCACCCCAAAGTCGATCCTCAAGCGGTCGCTGAATCAAAGCATTGCGGAGATCATCTCGCCGACGAACTACGTAAACCCGCAGACGACGACGGTGATTCTATACGAAAAGCTCGACGTAAGCATCGTCGAGCTCGAGACGAAGCGGAGCCTCAAGGTCGTCTGGACGGGTGTCCACAATAAGGAGGAGACGACGCATCCGTTCCTGCTCCCGAAGACTAGCATGATCCACGACCTTGCGGACCACCTTGCTAAGCAGGTCAAGCTCGCACCCGGCGGGACGGGCAAGATTCGCGTATTCGAGGTTTCGAAAGACGGGAAGACGCAGAAGGAGTTCACGGGCTCGGAAATGATCGGCAACATACCGGACCCGGTTGAGCTGTATGCGGAGGAGATCCCGAAGGAGGAGCTGGAGGCAGACGACGCGGACAAAGTCATCAGCGTGTTCCACTTCTCGAAGGAGGTCTCGAGGACGCATGGCGTGCCCTTCCGCTTCGTCATCAAGCCGGTAAGTGTATTTGCCGACCACTCTACCGGGAGCTGCATAACTGACGTGACGAATGACGTGCAGAACGAGAAGTTCTCAGAGACGAAGAAGCGTCTGCAAGCACGCATAGGCGTTACGGACAAGGATTTCATCAAGTACCGCTTCGCGCTCATTCAGCAGGCTACCTTCAAGCAGCCGTCGTATATCGAAGATGGTGAGGATGGCACACTTCTCGACTCTGTTGTTGTCGTTCTCATCACCACTTCTGCAGATGATACAATCTACGAGCACAAATTCGCTCCGGAAGATTGCCTCGGCCTGGACCACATCGACAAGTCAGGCCGAACGAGAACAGGAGCAGGAGAGAAGGCGATCGTCATCAAAGGCTGAACGGACTTCTCATTATCGGCTTGTATGGTTCATTGGTTTCCGTATTTCTCACTCATCACATGTACACTGCCTCATTACCCCTGTATGACCCGCATAGACGAGAGTACGTGATGCTCTTGAACCTATTGCGATACGACTACTGTGACTCGAGGAATAATGCCTGTATATCTACTTTCGCTTTTTCCCTTTCTTCGCCTGTCATGCTTGTGGATGAGTGTCATGCCCAGAGGATGGTAAGGTCTAGTACTTACAGACTTGGACGGAGACCGAGGTGAGCCAGGCCCCTCGCTGTCACTTGCGAAACTTTCAGTGCTTGCACTGGGAGGAGTCAGGGAGTTTGACGACACAGCGGATACGGGAGTCTCAGGACGCGCAGGTGTGGCAGGTGACTTGGGCAAGGCCGAGAGAGGTGTGGACGGCGCTGCTGAAGCAGGGGTCGCGGGTGTCGTGGGGGTGACAGGAGTGACAGGGATAGGGAACCTAGGCAGGGCAGAGGTCGGGGTAGGCCCAGCGGACATAGGCGTGACGGGCGTGTTGGGATCGAAGATTCTGTGGGTGACCTTCCTACCATACTTGATTTCTGAACGAGATTTGTTAGCAGCAATTTGTTTCACACTGTCGGGCGCGGACTAACCAGCCTCGGTTCTCATCGCGGGGACACGTTCCAAAAGACCACGCATGCGCTCGTTGGCCATCATCTCGGACGCTGTCTGGAAGATGACCTGACCCCACCCTTCGACGTAAGAGTTGGCTTCCGCGGCGACCTCAATGAGCTCGGCTTCTATCTCCTTCTCCGCCGCTAGTAAGCTGTTCCAGAGATCATCACCAATGGAGCCCTTCTGAAGGAGAACCTGGAGAGCTGGCTTGTCCTCGCGGAGACGGATGATGCGAGTGACGTCGGTCATGGCCCGGCGGACGAGGGCTGATTTTAGAAGTGACTCGGGAGGAGGTGGGTCTGTTTTTCCGAGTAGGGAGACGTAAAGATCGCGTTCGCGGTGTTGCGGAAAGTATGGTTCGTAGACCTGGGCTGACATTTGGGTGGTGTCTGTGAAATGAGCGACTGCGAGGAGGCACGGACGTACAGGCATTGCGCTTTCTATACCAGGAGCTGAACAACCAGAGGCCGCCGAATACAAGGACGACGTAGAGAACGGGGACCAAAACCGACGCCATTGCGACGACGGAGGAAGAAAGAAACAAGGGCGCGGAGGATGGCGGTGGTGGGTTGATGGCTTGCTGGCACGGTCCGACGCGTCGTGGCTCAGCGCGTGTCAACACCTGCCATTCCGGGCAAGTAAGTACGCGGTAACCTCCTCAACGCCACTGCTGCATCGCCGACTAGTGAACGTTTCAACGCATGCCTTTCTGCGTCCCTGTGTAGAGCCAGCTCCTACTCGACATCCGGTACGCAGATGCACGCTATACCCGGTCAGCCCGAGGAGGTCATGAGAGCAAGAAGATGATCTTGTCCACGGTCCTGTGATTCAAGTTCCTTGTCGAACGGATGTGCCGCCAGCTGCACTCTTGACGGTGCGTTGGGTTCTTGATTGTCCCCTACGGCCCGCTCATCTCCAGGCCCGCAATGGCTTCGTAGATTTGCTTTGCATGCTTCTGCACAGACTAGGCAAGCGTCGTCGTACAACTCGTTCAACCGTTCGCGTTCAGATATTCTCCGGGGAGAACATACCCGTTGTAGCCGAGTCGCGTGAGACCTGCTTAGGTCCGATCATGTCCTCGCCTGTCGTCGGACGGCAGTTCCCCGCAATATACCCCAGACGCAGGCGGGGCCGCGGGGTACTCGCTGCCGTGTCCTTGGCTCTCATCCTCGTCTACTCCTACACTAGTATGTTCGCTCGACTCTCCCTGCCCAAGTCTGTCGCACAGCGCAGCATTACTAGCCGTCGACATGCATCGACCAAGGTCGGCCTCCATGCTTCCCAGCTTGTTCGTTGTCTGACATGTTTTGCAGACCATCCAGGAAGCTCTTCAAGAGGTCGTCCCTGCGAAGCAGGCTCGCCTGAAGCAGTTGGTCCGTTGCCGATCATATATTCACTTCCAACAAGCTTGACTAACACACCCTTGTGTCCTCCAGAAAGCCGAACATGGTCAGACTGTCATCGGCGACGTCAAGGTATGTCGTCTCCCATTCATGCATCATTGCCTGCTAACCCTGCTGCTAGGTTGAGCACGTAATCGGTGGTATGCGCGGTCTCAAGTCCATGCTCTGGGAATCATCTGTGTTAGACCCAATGGAGGTATGTATACTCTTCAGTCCCTCACCAGAACGTTCTGAACATGCGCACAACAGGGCATCCGATTCCACGGCCTCTCCATTCCTGAATGCCAGAATGTACTCCCGGCAGCACATGGGGGGAAGGAGATCATCGCCGAGAGTATGCTGTGGTTGCTAATGACCGGGAAGGTCCCAACAGAAGCCGAGACCCATCAGCTGTCGCGCCAGTTGGCCGAGCGGGGTGAGCTTCCAGATTACATCGTCCAGCTCATCGACTCGTACGTGCGCTTTCGTTCTTCTGCCCCGTTGGTGCTGATCCTTTTTAGATTACCGCAAACGCTGCACCCGATGACGCAGCTGGGTATGGGTGTCGCTGCTTTGAATAAGGAGAGCAAGTTTGCAGCGGCCTACGAGCAGGGTATCAAAAAGAGCGAGTATTGGACGTACACTCTTGAGGATAGCATGAACCTCTTAGCTCGTCTGCCCGCGCTCGCCGCCCGCATATACCGCAATGTCTATAATCCTGGTCGACCGATCCCGGGAGTGAACAAGGATCTCGATCTCGTCGGTGAGTACAAGGCCACAAATCAAGGTAGGTGCCGCGCTGATATACGACAGGCAATTACGTGAACATGCTTGGGTACGGCAACAACCATGATCTGACTGAGTATCTCCGCTTGTACATTGCCCTGCATGGCGACCACGAGGGAGGGAACGCGTCTGCCCACACCGCCCGTAAGAATTGACCAATAATTATTATGGTGCATAGCAAACACTGATGATTGCTTGTTCACAGATTTGGTTGGGTCCACACTCTCTGACCCCTACCTTGCCTATTCCGCCGCGCTCTTCGCTCTTGCCGGTCCCCTGCACGGGTAAATGCGCCGCGGCTGTTCCTCATAGCTATATGCTCACTGTTTTACAGGTTGGCTAACCAGGAGGTGCTCCGCTGGCAACTCAACATGCAGAAGGAGATTGGCAACAACGTCTCACATGAAGACATCAAGAAGTTCCTCTGGCGCACGCTCAAGAGCGGCCAGGTCGTGCCTGGGCAAGTCACCGATTCTGCGATACACGAAATCACACAGGGAGATTAATGTCAGATGGGTACAGCTATGGGCACGGCGTGCTGAGGAGCCCCGATCCTCGATTCATGGCGCTCCAGAAATTCTGCGAGACGCGTCCGGCGCTGCTGGAGGACCCTGTTATTCAGCTTGTAAAGAAGGTCAGCGTGCTGAGGGTCGCATATATGGTTATCGTGACTGAGTATATGCGGTGTAGACGTACGATGTCGCGCCTGGCGTACTGAAGGAGCACGGCAAGGTCGGTGCTCTAGAACCGGTGAAAGATTGTCGGCGCTGACTTGTGTGATGCGGCAGACGAAGAACCCGTACCCCAACGTTGATGCCGCATCGGGCTGTGTGCTCTATCACTACGGACTGACACAGTTCAAGGTGTGCCCCATCATTCTACATCATATGGTCGCAGGCTCACATTCTGACTAATGCAGTACTACACTGTGATCTTCGGTGTCTCAAGAGCACTCGGTTGTCTGACACAACTCGTCTGGGCACGAGGTGTGCACTGTCCCTCTTGTTCGAGATGGCATTCCGTTCACCGCCTGCATAGCTCTCGGCCTCCCTATCGAACGACCAAAGTGTAAGCTTCGCCTCACAGTGCGAGTCTGTTCAGACTCGGTGTGCTGATGGGTTTTTGTGCAGCGTTGTCCATGGACGTGATCGATACTCTCGTCAAACACCCCTGAGATCTAGGATGGGTTCAATGCGTTGTAGTAGTAAGTAAGTATCTGAGGATGTCTTCGAGGCAATGTATCATCAGGGTCGGTTGTATACCGTTGTATGTATTGTACATAACGTCATTGCATGTCTCTGCATATCGTCCATTTCACGCGGCCGAGCGTCTAGTTCACAGAAGGGAACAAGAGACTGTCAATAGCGACGACGATCGACGAGCAATACATTGACTGCGGTGAAAGGCCAGAATGTCGAAGTGAGATGAACGGAGCAGAAATCAGAAGCCAAGCGAGATAATACGAGTCAGAGGATCTGCTATACAACCAAATAATGGTACTCAGAAAGACAAACAGACACGCCTAGTCCGGAACGAGGTATATACAGGGTATACCAGTTCCCGAATAGCACCTGCACCTAATGCCACAATCCTGACGAAACCTGAAATTGTCCGTGCAGAGCCATAGCCACCCAGGCGCGCATCACTAGAACCGCCGTGGCGGCTGACCTTGTGTCGCGGGGGGTGGTCCCTGCCGGAGCTGCCCCGGGGGCCCAAACGAACCATTGGGAGGGAATCCACCCGGGGGTCCCGGGCGTGGCTGTCCAGGACCAGGAGGGAAGCCTCCGGGCCCGGGAGGACCGAAGCCTGCAGGTGGGCCGCCGAAGCCAGGTCCGCGCGGCGGGCCCTGTGGGGGGAAGCCACCAGGCCCTGGGGGGCTACCCTGCGGAGAGAACTGCGCTGGAGGGCCGCCCTGCGGCGGGAAGCCTTGTGGGCCGGGAGGCCCTCGCATGCCGCCAGGCATGGGTCCGGGGTGTGGGCCGGGATGAGGACCGGAGCCAGGGGGTCCGCGCATAGGTGGAGGGCCCTGTCCTTGTCCTTGAGGAGGGACAGTGTTAGAACGCATGGGTTGGCCGGGAATGCCTGAGGGCGCTGGGCCTGGGTCACGCAGAGAAACGGGAGCAGGACCAGGACGCCCGCCTGAACCTGCCGGGGGGTGGCCGTTTGAGCTGGGCGTCGAGGGAGGTGGTGGGTTCTTCTCCGCTGCCTTGATGATCTCATCACTATCATAGTGAAAGAAATAAGATAGACGAATACTGGTGATGAGGGTGTCTTACTCAAGCAGATTGAGAGCGGCACACAGAACCACCCATTCTACACAGTCCTCATTTCCCTCACCGAGAGTCTGCCATACTGCCTTCTCTTCTGGTGTCTTGCCCGTGATGCTGATTCGTGTGCCACCCCCATTTGGGCCCGGCGGGTTCTTCATGATCTTTCCAAACTCAATACGCTTGGGCGGGATGTTGTGACCGGCGTAGGCAAAGTAGAACATACTCCAGAAGGCTGCATTGGGGTTGGGTTTCGATATTTGGAACAGAGGTAAATCGGCCGAGTCTGGAGACGGGAGAGAGAGCTTGTAGATCGGAGACAGTACACCGGTATTGGCTATGGACCACTTGAGGTTCCGGGAGGCTTCGCAGCGGACAACTCTAGATGAGCCCTGGTGCTGATGTCCGGGATCTGACGCAGTAGTCTTTCCGCTGGTGTTCTGGCGCGGGGGGAAGAGCTTCGCCACGCAGAGATCGCCTTGAGGGGAGGGAGTGAGGAGATAATTCTCAGCGTTCTGGGTCCCGATACATCAGCTGCGCCTTGGCCTGCACCCCTCATAAACACTCACGAAGTTCGTGTGCAAGTATGAATACAAGATGTTAGTCGGTTGACCTGGCAAGGTGTCAGCTATTTCAGTGTGATTTCTGCCATACGTGACTGACCATGAGGCGTTACAATGAGGGTCGGCAGATGGTTGGGTATCGGGGGATGGTTGGGAGAAGTGTAAACCGTATAGATGGCTGCCGTGACATGTGCGCTGTTCAGTACGCACGCCGATCAACTTGTTCGAGCTTGCCAAAGCACTCACCAGCCATGGTGGGCAACAAGGGGACGTGCGGGAGGAGAGACGGCCAGCCTCGCGACGGCGGTGGTGAAGGGAGTCTGAAGATGCTGCGCGCCGGTACGGATGCTCTGCCTGGGAGCGCGCATCTGGCAACCCGGCGTGACAGATAGGACGCGCCTCTGTCACTGACCGTCACACAATCAGCCGTTACGGTCACGTTCGCTAGCCCCGCGCCTCATCGATTCTGGCAGTGAATACGACACTCTCGACGGTGTCGACCACCCCACTTTCAACGAGGTCGGCATCTCTTAATCTCATTCTTACACGCTTCAAAGTCTAGTTTCACTCTTTTCCCGCCGCCCAGCATGAAGGGCCTCAAGAAGACACTGGTTAGTCCATCTCACCCACCTCGTGCTACCACGCGTAGATCGAACCGTTGTACTGCAGCTTCGCAGTAAGTCCCAGGACTCGTCGTCCTCCAAGAACAAGGAATCCAAGCAGTCTGCTACTGCCATCGCGAACGCCTCACCTCCCCCTCCCCCTCCAAACAGCGCGAAACCTCTACCGCAGCTGAGTTCAGCCGTTGCGAGCCTAAACCATGTCAACAGCAGCAGTCACTCCTTATCCTCCGCCAACGGCTCCGTCAGTCGTGCATCTACCGCTGCCCTCTCCTCCCAAGGCAGCGATCGACGATATGGCGTAGACAGGGCGTCACCTGCACCGCCTATCGTCGTTGTCAGCCCCGAAGCCCCGCCCGATGCGCTGGAAAGGCAGCCGTTCGTAGTCGAGTCCTCGGGGGGTCCAACTACCCCGCCGCGTGCCAATCTCAACCGGCTGCGTCCTACCGGGCCGAAGGACACCATTCCTATGGTGGGTAAGCCCCCCAGGAAGCAGAGAAGTAGCCGTTTTGTTGTGAACGAGAGGGTCGAGATTGAACGCTTGCCTCCCTTCTTGGGTATGTGGTGCATACATCGTCTTGGGGCCGACGTCTGATTAGATACGCACAGAGACGCCGCCTAGCGAGCGTCCACAGCTATTCATCAAGAAGTTGCACCAGTGTGCTGTCGTCTTCGACTTCAACGACACGAACTCTGAGCTGAAGGGCAAGCAGATCAAGACACAGACACTGCACGAGATGCTCGAATATATTACGACACAACGCGGTGTTATCACCGAGAACGTATACCCTGAGGTTGTCAAAATGGTGCGTGTTTCGCCAATGCAACCCCATCGCATAGCTCATCTGTGAAGCTCAGTTTGCTACCAACCTCTTTCGCTCTATACCCCCGCCAGTGAATCCAACCGGAGACGCATTCGATCCGGAAGAAGACGAACCTGTCCTCGAATTAGCGTGGCCGCATCTCAAGATCGTCTACGAGTTCTTCCTCCGGTTTGTCGAGAGCCCCGAGTTTAACACCAACCTGGCGAAGCGGTATATCGACCAGAACTTTGTGCTTAACCTCCTGGAGTTATTCGATTCTGAGGATCCCCGGGAGCGCGACTTTCTGAAGACTACGCTGCACCGCATCTACGGCAAATTCCTCAACCTCCGTGCACCCATTCGACGCAGCATCAACAACGTTTTCTTCCATTTCGTCTACGAAACGGAAAGACACAACGGCATTGCGGAGCTCTTGGAGATTCTGGGCTCGATCATCAACGGCTTCGCACTCCCTCTGAAGGAGGAGCACAAGACCTTCCTTATGCGGGTGCTTCTCCCTCTGCACAAAGTAAAGAGTCTTGCGATGTACCATCCGCAACTCGCCTACTGTGTCGTGCAGTTCTTAGAGAAGGACGCGGCCCTGGCCGAGGACGTCGTCATTGGCCTGCTGAAGTTTTGGCCAAAGGTGAACTCCCCCAAGGAGGTCATGTACCTCAGCGAGATGGAAGAAGTACTCGACGTCATAGATCCCGTAGAGTTCCAAAAGATCCAGGTGCCTCTGTTCCAGCAAATAGCGCGGTGTATCAACAGCCAGCACTTCCAAGTTGCGGAACGAGCTCTCATGTACTGGAACAACGAGTACATCGTCAACCTCATGAGCGACAACTTGCCGACTGTCCTCCCGATCGTGTTCCCGCCTCTGTACACAAATTCGCGATCACACTGGAATAGGTGAGAGGTTGATGCTGGAAGAGTCTGACGCGGCGAATGCTGACCTCTTGCTCATCTAGGACGATTCACGCAATGGTGTATAATGCCTTGAAGTTGTTCATGGAGATCAACGCAGAAGTGTTTGATGCCGCGATGCAGCAGTACAAACAGCGCAAGATTGAGTGCGTTTTAGCATTCTGACTTGCATCTCCTCCAAGTGACATTCTCCGTTGGTTTACAGTGAGCAAAGACATGCTATCGAGCGGTACCAGGAATGGCAGAAACTGCGCGAGAAAGCGCTCGAGAACTGCGGCGGCAAACCTCCACCGAGTTACATCGACGTCCCTCCTACTCCCCCTCCACCGCCGGTGGACGACCAGGAAATCATGGATCTGTCCATCGACCTGAGTGCAGTGTCAATCGACGCGGAGGTCCCGCTGGGCGATTTGGACGAATCTGGGATTGAGCGAGTGCCCATGGCAGATCCAGGACTCGATGTAAGCGCGGTCGCTCGCGATGGTCCTGCCGGATGGCATGAATATTGACGGCGATGTCGCTCTAGCGGCCCTTCCCTGAGGTGGGAGTGGAACATTCACCGGTGTCACCAGGCGGAATGGGTGCGCACTCGAGGCGGAAAAGCGCACTGCCAGGTAAGACTCGTGATTGCCTCACTCTCACCGATCATACTGACTCCAGCTCCGATGCGACACGCAGTTGATCCAACAGTGTTGTACGACCTCCAGACCCACAGGAGTCTAGAGGACACTGTTCCTGTTGGAAACGGATCATAAGGCGACTACTATGTCTCCGCACGGGACTGACTTGGACTCTACGTGTGGTCCGACAGTCCGTCGTAACACACACGGTATACATCTCTCATTGTTGCTACATCGCTTCCTTGTTGATATAAGTATCGCATTCTCCGCCTCAGCTGTCGGATAGATCACTCCTTACCGTTTCCTACCTCTGTACTGCCAGTGCAAATGGTCCCTGTGCGTAGTGTACGGCTCACTCAATTTATGTATCTGCTCGAACATGAATCGTATCGCTATCCGAGGCTAGCGTGGCGGCTGGAATTTGCTGGGTTGAACGCGCGATCGGGCAGCGTAGCAGCCACCCAGTGTTACAAACGGCGGAAGCGCTGCCACCAGTGACTGCATCTTTCTCGTCTTCCACTACCAGATTCTCCCCGTCTTCTGACTATCTCGACGCAGTCCCACTCGCCTCGCACGGAGGTCGATTCGTCGCCAAGATGATGACCCCTATGCGTTACGTGGTTCTGGTGCTGGCCATCATTGTGAGGCCGTCTCGCCAAGGATACATTATGCGGCCTGTTGACATTGCTGGTACAGATCAGTTTGCACTTCATCCTGAGCTTCTCACACGAGCAGTACGGCCGGGCTACCTCTATCACACATCTCAAGGAGCAGCTACAAGGTTCGGGCCAGACAACGTACGAGTCGCGTCCCGCCCCCGCGACCGACTACAACAGCAACATCGAGAGGGCGAATGCTACCTTCGTGTTGCTCGCGCGGAACAGCGATTTGAAGGGCATCGTTTCCAGTGTGAAACAGAATGGTGCGTGTCAGGCTGCGTTGGAAGGTCACCATCCGCTGATACATGCACGCGGTAGAGGATCGTTTCAACAAGGAATACAAATACCCCTATGTTTTCCTCAACGAGGAGCCGTTCAGTGACGAGTTCAAGAAGTGAGTCAGCTCAATCCCGATTCCTCAAGACTAGGCTTACGCCGCATTGCAGCATGATTCTCGAGATAACTGACTCCAAAGTTGAGTTCGGTCTAATTCCCCGCGACCACTGGTTCCAACCCGACTGGATCGACGAGAAGAAGGCCACCGATGCTCGCGGACAGATGATCAAGGACCAGGTCATCTATGGAGGTCTGTGTTTCCTGGTTATGACTGAAAGTATTCAGGCTGACCGGAATACTGCATAGGGAGTGTACCGTATGTCAGACGTCTGACCGTATGACTGCATCTGAATCATTTGTAGGTATCGGAATATGTGTCGCTTCAACTCAGGGGTGAGTGAAGGGCAGCTATGCGTCAAGTCTCTTGGCTCAAATGCAGATAGTTCTTCTACCGGCACGAGTTGCTCGCCAAATACAAGTACTACTGGCGCATTGAGTATGTGGACGGTTGTTGCCTTCGCTGTGACTTCTCTCACTTCTTATATTCATTAGACCTGACGTCTCTTTCTTCTGTGACCTGCATTACGACGTAAGCCCCATCATATTGTCATGGTTATGTTATTGACCACAAGCAGCCATTCAAAGTGATGCAAGATGGGAACAAGGTCTATGGTAGGTCATTTGTGATAATATACGCTTGTTGTCTGACCATGCCTGACTAGGGTTCACCATATCGTTGTATGAGTACCCGAAGACTATTCCTACGTTGTGGGATGCAGTGAAAGGTTCGGCCGCGATCGTTCACAATGCGCTGCTCCATCTCACAGGTAATTCGATGCAGAGTTCATCGGTAATCACTCCGACCTCGTCCCTGCCGGAAACGCAATGTCCTTCATCTCGGACGACAACGGACAGAACTACAACAACTGTCACTGTATGTCATGACCTGTGGCACTGAATCGGTCGCGTGCTGACTTTACTCGAATAGTCTGGAGCAACTTCGAGATTGGTGACCTTGACTTCTGGCGAGGCGAGGCGTACTCTAAGTTCTTCGAATTCCTGGACAGCAAGGGTGGGTTCTACTACGAGGTATGCTCTTGGCTGTTTGATCACGAGTACCACTTGCTGACCACCGTGTCCAGCGCTGGGGTGATGCACCCGTCCACAGTATCGGCGCCGCCCTCCTTGCAAAGAAGGAACAGATTCACTTCTTCAACGACATCGGTCAGTCATTCCCCCTTCTCTTTGTGTAGATGAAGTAGCCAAATTGTCCTACAGGATACCGGCACAACCCATTCCAGCACTGCCCTCAAGGGGACCTGCACCACAAAGGAAAGTGCTGGTGTGATCCCAAAGACAACTTCGGTTCGTCTGAGCTGTCCCATCATTCCCTACCATGTTCCCTGATGAGCCGCACTACAGATTACGAGGGGTACAGCTGCCTGAGGCGCTATGACGCCATGTTCTGAGCCATATTCTGTATTCGCATCCGTACTGTGTCAGACTCTGTTTCTTTCTATCCAATCATAAATCGTGAACCAGGCTATCTAAATGGTGGCAGAAAATACCTATACCTGTCAAGGCCATTCAACACGCCGGAGAGACGATTGGCTCATCAGGACG
Organism: Fomitopsis betulina; assembly: GCA_022606075.1. Lineage (NCBI taxonomy): Eukaryota > Fungi > Basidiomycota > Agaricomycetes > Polyporales > Fomitopsidaceae > Fomitopsis > Fomitopsis betulina. The sequence goes on from JABYQK010000101.1 coordinate 69,222, forward strand.
ATTGAAATCACAGGTGAGACTGCGGCGCAAGCACCGTCCCCGACTCTTTGTGGAGGTTCCGACACACCAGATTCAGATGAATCATCCCGGGATATCTTCCCATGGATAGTTGGATGGCATCCAGGCCCTGAAGCTAAGTCGTCTTTGAAGCGACTAGAGCAGTAGGTGAGGATCAAGTCAGGATACCAGTCAGTTGCATAATGCTACTACTTACCTAGCCACCCTCCTCTGACAGCGGCGGTGATGCGGAGCGGCTACCTTCACGCCGCACCCGTCCCCACAGTGGGCTTTTCTTCGACAGTGCCATATGGGTCGTGAACACTATATAACTTATCATTTGTTTTCGTGCAGCTGCAGCCTGGGGGTACGGTCGCTGTCCCTGGCCAAGGACATGACTCGTCTCTACCTTACACGGAATCGGTGCTAATGGAAGTTCTCCGGTGTGTATCAGCACACCCCCGGCATTCTTATATCCCATCTGCGTGGTGGCAGGTCCCTCCTGTACCTCTCGGTGCGTTACACTGGAATCCTGACAATCCGAATGCTGAGGCCAGGCTCTAGGCCTGCCCCGTCGCCTCACCCAGATGGATAGCTATCGTTCATATACGATACCCCAGGGAGCCATGATGATACCCAACATGGTATGTATATCTCTTGAGGTTTCTCATGACAGGGACATTCACCTGTTAGAGGAATGACGCGTGATGCGAGTATGTATCCTGAACCCGAGATATTGATGTTGCGACCGCTGCGACTGCCGACCCTTGAAACATAGTATTCGGCTTTGGTCGACGGTAAGCTAACCCCGTCCTGGCGAAGTTATGCGCTTCCTGATCTGCATCTCAGTATGTGTCCGGGGAAGGACTTCACGGATGCGAGTGTCTGGCTCGCTGCTGGCTATTGAGGTAGTCAATCACAATGTACATTATGGCGGCTGTGGTGCATTCGTGTAACCACTCGTAAGCACGATGGATTACAAGGTGTGAGAACAGTCTCCTGTATGGTCGTAGGCTAGTGATTATAGGAAGCCCAGGAGGCCTACTACGCTATGCTGCTTGGGCACCAGTTCAGTCTCGAACCATGGCATCCGGAAGGTCCCTCAGACCTCCTTGTGACAAGTCCTTCCAGCGATTGCTGTTGGTAAACAATGTTGAAGGCACAGCACAAGGAAAGGAGGGCGAGGAGGGAACGTACAACGCACAGTTGTGCACTGAGATGGCTGCGACTGCTGCGAGCGGCGCGTCGCGATGTGGGCTGATTCCCACGACTGCTCTCGGCTTTGGCGCGTAGGCCAGGTTAGTATTTGCCACCGCCCACTGCCCACCGCCTCCGGCTTGCTTCGTCCCTCCTTGCGATATACCCTTCTCAAAGCTATGGCTCGCGACAGACTCGCCGCCCTAAGGGTCAGTATTTCACCAGGGGGTCGCGACACTACCCTCTTGTCTGTCTGCATCCGGTGGCTGACGATCGTATTCGCAGGCTCAGCGGCAGCAGCAGGAGGTCCAGGATGGGACGCCCCCGCAGTACCATGAGATGGCTGGTTTGCAATCCGCGACCACCATCGGTCCTACAACGAATGGAAATGGAGCGACCGCAGTGGATGGTGCCAACTCCATGGCTCAGTTTTATGATGAGGTTCGTGAGCCACCCCTCTCCGCGTCGGGCGAGTTGCTGAGCCGCGGGGCGCCCACGCAGGTCTCCTCGATCCAAGGTGGCCTCACCGAGTTCAGCGCAAACGTGCAACAGATCAGCGAGCTACACTCTCGCACGTTGAACAGCACGGACGAGAGCGCGAACCAACAATCATCCGCCTTGCTTGATGACCTCGTGACGCGTACGCGCCAACTGAGTAACAACCTCAAAGACCGGATACAGGCTTTGACTAAGTTCCCTGCCCCTCGACCACAGGATGCACGTATCAGAAACAATCAAGTCAGTTCGTGCGATCCATTGCAGAGAAACATAAGGGCTCACATGGATTGTTAGACCGGCGTACTCCGGACGAAGTTTGTAGAGACTCTCCAGACCTACCAACAGGTGGAGCGAGACTACAGGCAACGGTACAAGCAGAGAGTAGAACGTCAATTCCGAATTGGCACGTCCTCAGTTGGTCTTCCAATATGCTTCGCCTTACATGTTTGGTGTAGTGAAACCGGACGCCACGCCAGAGGAGGTTGACGAGGTAGTAAACAATGCTCATGGCGGCGGTGACCAAATTTTCGCGCAGGCAGTACGACCCCGTTCACTCTCCTTCGCAAGCACCTACTGAAACGCATGTCATAGCTCACCAACACCACTCGATACGGCGAGTCAAGGCAAGCATACCGGGAAGTGCAAGATAGGCATCAGGATATTCTGAGGATCGAGCGTACCTTGGAGGAGCTGGCGCAGATGTTCAATGACGTGAGTAGGACTTGAGAGCGATTCCATCACGACTTAACAACCCTTGCAGATGAGCGTACTCGTTACCCAGCAAGAGGAATCCATTGACGCTATCCAGAACACAGCTCAAGATGTCGAGCATAACACAGAGCAAGGGTACGTGTACCATGTAGATGTCTAGCACCGTGCCATCTGTTCTAATGTGTACCATAGCTTGAAGCAGACCGAGAAAGCCGTCGTACACGCACGTCGTGCTCGTCGAATGCGCTGGGTTTGCTTCATTATTGTCCTCATCATCTGCGCTGTAGTTGGTATTGTGGTTGGCGTTGTTGTCAGCAACAACGTTAAGAACAACAAGTAAGAGTTGAGCAGCATCTGGGGTTGTTGCTCTCTCTCGCCTCGGGTCTGTCGCTACGACTATGAATTCGTGATGATGAATGGACACATGAAGTGCGCAAGCGTTGGATGGATATTTTGAGTTTATTTACGCTGTGATGTAGTACCGTACCCCCCCTTGGTTAATCCGCATACCATTTACCTTTGTTACCAGTGTGTCCTCGGGTATTTTATTCTCATTGACTGTCAGCCTGCATCCCACTGTCGTGGGTGCTCGAGGCGCTTTTAATTCAGCGGCCGTCTTCATTCAGGAGAATGCCCGGGTTGTCCGGCTACAAACTCTCCAAGAACCACCATGTCGATGCCTGTCTCCGCCAGCACCTTGAAGCTTGAGGCCTCTGAGGACCCACTTCGCGTATTTCGGGACGAGTTCGTCATCCCGACGAATGCGCAAATGAAAGCGAGTGCGGTAGCGCCCGAATTGGGTGAGCTTTCTCCTCAGTCAGGCGCTAGAATTGAGTTCATCGACGCTGGTCCCGTCTGCTCGTTCTACTAGCGGACGAGCCATGCACGTACTTGTGCGGCAATTCGCTGGGCGTATTGCCTAAGCGATCGAAACAGTATGTTGAGGAGGAGCTGCAGGCCTGGGCGGCGCGGTGAGTTCCCTACTCTGCGGTGGGAATGAGACTCACACCGTCCACTGGTTCTGCGTACAGAGGAGTGGAAGGCCACTTCGACCATCCCTATGGACGCGATTGGATGAATATTGCAGACTTCGTGCACCCTCTCTTTGCCGAACTCGTAGGTAAGTGCAATGCCATCCTCGCTTTAAGGGTACTGACCGTGTGTGCAGGTGCACGCGAGTCCGAGGTCGCCTGCATGGGCACGCTGACGGCGAACCTCAACTTGATGATGAATACGTTCTACAAGCCTACCAAAGAGAGATACAAGGTTCTGTGTGAAGCGAGAGCGTTTCCGTCCGACCAGGTGCGTACAATGCCCGCCTATACTTATGCCTTAGACTAAATATATCCATCCAGTATGCTATTGCTACCCAAGTCACCAGTCGCGGATTAGACCCCGACGCCGTTATTGAAATGTGGCCTCGCGACGGCGAGTATACACTGCGGACGTCGGACATCCTGGACGTGATCGCGCGCGAAGGCTCGACCATCGCCCTCGTCATGTTCAGCGGAGTGCAGTACTACACTGGTCAGGCATTTGCCATTGAGACCATCACTCGCGCAGCGAAGGCGCAGGTAAGCTTTGTGTTGCTGCACTGGTATGTAGGCATCGAATTAGTTGACTGATTGACATCGCAGGGGTGCATGTGCGGGTGGGATCTAGCACACGCCGTGGGCAACATCCCCCTTTCCCTTCATGACTGGGACATCGACTTCGCCGTCTGGTGCACATACAAGTACCTTAATGCAGGCCCTGGAGCTATCGGTGGACTGTTTGTTCACGAACGCTGGGCAGACGAACCCGTCAGGTGCGGCCCGCTTCAATAGATCGAGGTCTGCTCAAGCTAAGTAGTTCTCAGAGCGGCGGGCTGGTGGGGACATGACTCTACGACAAGGTTCGACATGCCTCCAGTCTTTGCACGCATCCGAGGGGCGCAAGGGTTCCAACAGTCGAACCCCTCCGTACTTGCCACCGTCTCTGTGCTCGGGTCGCTGGAGATCTTCAAGAAAGCAGGTTGGATGAAACCACTCCGTGCCCGTAGCGTGCGCCTTACGGGGTACCTGGAAGCCTTACTCCACGGCTCTCGGTTCTACGTTCCTGTAGAGCAAGCTAGCAAGCTCAGCCAGTCGGCCGTCAAGAAGCTTGGCGTGATGATCATTACTCCCGCCAATCCTGATGATCGCGGAGCTCAGCTCTCGCTGGTCTTCTTACCCACCGGGTGTGGTGTCATGCCGCGTGTGCTCAAGGAACTAGGGAATAGAGGTGTAGTGGGTGACAGCAGAAAGCCAGACGTGATCCGCATTGCGCCTTGCCCGTTGTATAACTCGTTCGACGATGTCGAACGAGGTGTGCAAGTGCTGGAGGAAGCCCTTGAGGCAGTCGAACGAAGTGGGCTGAACGGCTCGCAGTAAGCAACGAGTATACACATTGTAGCGTCAGTATATACTAAAGGAGGGAATGATGCGATCTCAAGGTTCGTCCTCAACGACGTGATCACGATATCGATAACTATGTCTACAACATTTCTATGTCGCTATACCACCAGATTGACATACACCTGCGGCCCACAGTGCTTGCGATCTGAAGCAATGCAAGGCTTTGCTCGGACATGGCAGGGATTGATGTTAAGCGCTTGAGCGTGTTGGTCACGAAGACACGCGAGTGTTGTCACGCGTGCGACCTGGCAGCTACGTACGTGCGCCTTGAGACAAGTTCCACACGCTGCTCTAAATCTGCTTGGCTGGGACAGTCAATCCTTGATTACCTCTTGTGCCTTACGTTTTAACGGCCTGCTGCCAATGTCTCAGTCGTCTAAACAAGCCGTCTGCGACGGGATTCCAGTTGCTCCAAAACCTGATTCTCCAAATCTACCATTCAAGCGTGCCAACACTGAAGACACTTGCGGCGTGGAGCGAGTAACCGGGGCCGGAGGCTCGTCAGACGCGTCAAAGAGCATCCCGGTTGTCGACACCCCTCCCAGAAACGCCTCATCAATTGGAGAGGGAGAGCTGTCCAATACCACGCGGGTTGATGCAGAACATAATGTGGACGGGGACAACTTGGTCAGGTCAACAACCGAAGCCTTGAATACCGCAGAGTCTGATGACGAAGGCGAACCACTGGTGGCAAACCCTTCCCGGGATATCCGTGTAAATATCTCCCATATCTCACTCAAGCAATGCTGATCAGTAAATAGGGCGACTTGGAAAACGCGCTCGAAGGTGATATTGCCGAGTCCTTCACTGGCTCGCACTCGTTTCACCAAGCATATCCTAATGCGCCGGACCCTGGGTTATGCTTGCTCGCAAATGACATCGGGACCGTAAAGCTTCCTCTGAGCACGCGCGACGCAGAACTTGTCAGGTCCGGTTGCCGACAAGCGCCGTTTGGCCAGGGCGAACGGACTATCGTGGACACAACCGTACGCGACACCTGGGAGATGGATGCGAATCAGGTATGATACTTTGTTGCGGTCAGCGGCACCTGATACAAGCTTGCCACGGCGCAGGTCCAGTTCAACAACCCTGCCTGGACAGACTTCCTGCAGGGCATTGTAAACGATGTATGCGCCGAACTTGGAGTAGATACAGCAATAAGTCAACCACGCTGTGAATTGTACAAGCTCCTGCTATACGAAACTGGATCACAGTATGTCGTGAATTTTTCGGCCAAAAAACGCAACTCATACTCTATTTAGCTTCCTGCCGCACGTAGAGTGAGCTTATATCCCTAGCTAGCTGGCGTCGTACCTCAGCTGACACTCATCAAGTACGGAGAAGGCCGATAACATGTTTGCAACCATAGTTATTGTCCTGCCCTCTAAGTATACGGGCGGTGCGGCGCATCTGTCGCATGGCCTGTTGTCAGATGTCTACGATACTGCGCCCCTGAGCGAACTTCAAACAACTGCTATTGCTTGGTTCACGGACGTCAAGCACGAAATCAAACCCATCACCAGTGGATTCCGTTTAGCACTCTCGTACAACCTCTTACATACTGCCAACACCCTCCGACCGACTCTTGCTGATGACCACCCTGCTGTACATGCGTTGAGACACATCTTGCTGTCTTGGAAACATGCACACCCCGAAAGCGCACCGTGCAGGATCTTCTATCTGCTCGACCACGAGTATTCTCAAGCAAATCTCAAAGGCAGCTCGCTCAAAGGGATGGATGCCCACAGGTCGTCGATTCTAGACGTACTGGCTAAGCAGCTTGGTTTCCGACTTGGCTTAGCCAGTGTCGAGTACACGCTATCTGGGTATGGGGAGGCGGACGAAGAAACTGAGGCGTGGTACAGCCAGGGTGACCTTGTGGAATTTCTAGAAGTAGTGGAGCGAACTGTCTCGGTCAGTAACTTTGTCACGGTATGTTCATTTCACCGACTGCGTTTTCCGTTTATCGATACTGAAAGTCACTTTAGTTAGACGGTGATAAGTTGCGAGACCGTGTAGACTTTGACGAGAATTCGGATGTCACGATACCTGAGGGCCTCCTGGACGCAGTCGAGTCAGGGCCTTGTGAAAGGCAAGACTACGAAGGCTATTGTGGAAACGTATGAGTGCAACTCGCATCATTGGGCCGTGTTGCCGCATGGACTGACGAAACATTTCTAGGATGGCGGGTCGCTAGACCGATGTGAGTCTAATCCAACACTGAAATTGATCACCTGATGCGAGTCCTTTGTAGGGTATCGACGGACAGTTCTCATTATCTGGCCGAAGGCCTGCAACCTGAAGATGACCTTTGATGATGACATCAACGAGGCTGTTGGCGAGCTTGCCAGCGTGGAGCGTGGCGTGCCTCATAGGCGAGAGCGGAAGCTCGTCGAGTTTCTCCTTGACGTCGCCAAGGGTCGCCCGAAGCGCAGGGAGGTGATTGCTGAGACGCTGGTTCACGTTGCCTGCAAGTGGACAGATATAAGTCTCTACGAGCGTGTTATTGCGACATGTGGTGCTTCTGTTGGTGCGAAACTATTCAGAGATGGTGTCCTCTTTGGGTCCATCGAGATGTTGGGGTTCCCTGCATTGCGCCCCAGGTAAGTGCTGAGGTACAACATGTATGGTCCAATACTCAAGCCGTTGCAGCTTGGAGGGAATGTTGCAAGCAGAGCATAACAACTTTGATCGATTCCGGTTCATCAACAGCCTCCAAGACTGGTCTTTGACTCAAGCTACCGTACCCAAAGAAATCGTACATGCGTGGATCATCGAGCAACGGCAGTATATGATGGAGCACCTTCTAAAGCCCACCCCGAATGACTGTCAAGTACTGATCGATGTGGCCCTACGGTGCGGCGGCTATCATGTCTTCCAGGAAATGTGAGTGACAGCGACTTGAGGGAGGATTGCTCTAACTCTGTGCTCATAGCTTCGTTCCACAACTCAAATGCAGTGCCACGGATGACCAGTTTATCGCCTCAATGGTCATGGCCCTTCACCACGAGAAGATCAAACATACAGTGTCTCCTGAAGACCAATCTGTTATAGCCGCTATAGTAACCGACCTCCTGTCTGATGCCATAGAGAAGGCTGATTTCTTTGAACCAACATACCTGGTTGGGTGTTTCTCACCTCAACCAGCTCTACACTATGTCAAGCTAGTTCTTGCAGTGGAAAATGAACAACTGGTCGAGAGGATCACCCAGCGTCTGACGGACGTGACAAACATCAGTCCCGCTCTTCTCTACAGAAGAGTCGAAGAGGCCTTGCTAGGCCTGATGCCCTGTATTGATGCCATCATCAAGGTGCGACCTGTCGACATGCCTATCGTCCCGAGCATCCAGCACTTCTACGAGACTACAATCGACCTCTACACTCGTACTCTTCCTGAATCCGATTCTTCCGTGCCGACTTGGAGAACCAGAGCGTGTATGGAAAACCTGCTCAACGCATGTTGTGTTCATGGTGGCATTGATGTGTTGCACAAGAAGTGAGTGTACAGTCAAAACTCTTCTAAATGACCTCAAATATTTATAATTTGATATAGAATTTGGCCCGCCCTGAAGGATTGGGAGAAATGCAAGGCAAACGTGTATCTGGCCCTTGTCGAGAAACTTCAAACGCACAGAGACCAACTGCCTCCTCCTTCCATGAGCCGGGCTTCTGTTGATCTCATCATCGCGGAGGCCATACAGATGGTGATACAGCGGACAGAGTTCACATCATGCAACAATCATGACGACAGTGATGGTGTGCAACGGCGGGATGATGGTGGCTACCATAACCGCAAAGAGACGATAACTCTTCTTGGTTTATGTCTCTCCACTGGCAACCATTCTTTCTACGACCTGGTCTTCAAGCGCCTCATTGACCCCCTGCTCTGCAACCGGTATTACATTGAGAAGGCCCTTGTACCCTTCCTCCCAGAACTTCGGCAATTTCTGACTCATCATCAAATTGCCCCAGTGGAGCCACCGTTCAGCAGGGTGTTCAAGTCCATTATCATGCTCTGGGTGAACGAGGTGCTCGGTCCGAAACCAAAGAATGTGATTGATGCCGTGATTGAAGATCTGCGAGGCCATAGCTGCAAGTGTGCGTATTGCAACGAAGTGTTCGCATTCTTGACATCCAGCTGCGACAAGACATACTGCCTGAAGAGAATGAGCAAGCCGAAGCGGAAGCACATGGAGCAAGAGCTCAACAGATATGCGAGCACAGCCGCGGCGTGGTCTGTGATCTCTAATGGTCGAGGACCACAAGACCTGAAGGCAAGTGGGGCAGGCGATTGTTCTGCAAGCACCTTCTGACTTGTACATCATAGATCACAAAAGCGGAATCCTTCCACGAGTTTAGTCGTTGGGAGACAGTCCATGCTAAGGGCTCGGCCATCCTCAAATCCGTGTCGACGGACAATGCGGAGCTGCAGAAGATCCTCGATACAGATTACCAAGTCGTCATGGACACGCTCGCTGGACGTGTTGGGACCATCACTATTGCCCCTCCGACGACCTCAAACGCCAATGCCGGTGGGGCTTCTCAGTATCCAAGTCTAGCCACAGAAGCGTCGTCCGCATGTTCAGTTGCTGCAGCGCCGTTACCTACTTCCACCCGCGACGTCGCATCTGTTCCTGCTCCTTCCAATACGGAGACTACTTCGCAGATTTCACAAAAGCGTAAAAGGGATGTCGCAGATGGATTAGCCTAGCTAGCGAGTCGACTCTCCGGACTGGGAGCTATGCAACTTTCTAGTTGAAGCAGACTGTGTAATTCGAAGAGATGCAAATCATCATCTGGTGCTATTGATTATGGACTTCACGTTGCTTATACTGGTGATTGTTAGATTGTGCCTACGGCGTTGAGTAGCCGCGTGACGGTGGCCTTGCGTGCTACGGCTGCACGTGCATGTTGCTCGACGCGTACTACGGTCACCAGACGGAGCTGCAAGCTATCTTCGGCGCAGACTATCAGGCCACCATGGATATGTTGGCTGAGTGCATGCCAACTGTTCCCTCATCACGAATGCCAGCTTCAGCATCAACACGACTAGCAGCGCTTTCCGGCAGCTAAATACACGCAGAGGCATCGGTTCGGAGTCATTGACCCTCCAAGATGCTGCTCTTACCAGTGCAAAATCGCTGACGTCCCGCAAACGGAGTGATTGGTTGTTGCCTGGTCCCAGACGTGTAATGATGGTGCGCTGCTGTTTTTTTCAATACGATGTAGTCATATTTGTTGGGCAAAGATTGAATGACATGTGAGCGTGCTTGGTACCATAGGCTGATCAACAGCTAATCTTGAATATCCCACTATGTATTCGAGTTGAACGCAGTGCTAGCTTGGTACATGGTAGACACTATGTCAACTCAATCGGTGCAATCGGTGAATCGGGAATGCCATGGTCTCGGGCCAATTTAGGATGCTCGTTGCGCTCTGACTCTGAGTTCGCGCCGCGCAGACAATGGTATCCCAACCTCCAAGCTAGAAGTTTACCGTAACCTACAGAATGTCTATTCTCTTAGACTGTATCTCGCGAACTCAGGACAGAGAACAAACACACAGAAACGGTGCCGTTGAAGGAAGACCCTCCGATGATGTGGCGCCCGTTGAACGGTTGTCACGATCATGTGATGCGACGCGCGCCCCGGAGCGACTTGGATGCCAATCCCCGGATTGCACCTGCCTTCAACCTTCACTGGTTCATCATCTGAACTCAGGTGTGGCTTCCTCCGTGTTTACTCTGACGACGATACCCTCGTGTCTGGAGCCTCTACGTACATGGACATAGAGGGTCGACTGCAATCAGATGAAGATGACATGGCCGAGGTGAACAAAGGTATGTATCAAAATATGATTGCATCTAGTTTGAAGACTACCCACATATTCTGCCATAGTTGATGAACAGCTGGGGATAGGAACCATCAACTCGAGCCCTGACATCAATGGCCACGTTGCTCTGCCGGGGTTGTCTGGGGGCCACCTTCAGCTTCAAGGACAGGCTTCGCGCATCCCAGCAGCGCACTCTCGTCTCAAACATGTCCGAGCAGTGTTCGGAAACGGTTCTGGGGATGTAAAGATGACAGAAGTCGAAACTGCGTCCGACTCGGGCTTGAGCGATGATGAAGAGCCCTTCATCTCGAACCCCTCCACTGACATACATGTTAGTGCCAGGCCATATGCGCATACCTCTCACTGATATGTCCAATACTAGGCCGACCTTGAAGATATCTTTCGTGGCAAATTCGCAGAGACTTTCAAGGGCTTACACATGTTCAGCCGCTCTTATGCCGATGCCCCTAACCCTGGATTGGAACTCCATGTCGATGACATCGGGGTAGTGGGTCTTCCACTCAGCAAGAGAGAGGCAGAGGTTATCAAATCGGGGTGTCGTGTGGCAAGGGGGCCCACACTGCCTGATGTCCATGACGCATGGGTGATAGACCAAAGCCAGGTACTTCATCCCTCACTAAGGATCTCGCCATCAAGTCACAATTCTGACTCTTATATTGCATAGTTGCTGCTTCAGAACCCTACTTGGGATGAATTCATCCAGCGAGTCACACGAGATATATGTTCGACCTTCGGTGTGGATGTCGAACAGAGTCGTCCACGTTGTAAGCTATCGCACCTACTGCTTGCTGGGACCGATAGTCAGTATGTCCCAGCGGTTATCTCCCCGTCCTCATGCTGATTCTGCTTTAGCGACTTGTCTTACGCGCAGTAAGAATTCGGGGCCTCTCAACAGCTTGTTACTGACATATCCTCCCCATGTAGGGGTGCACGCGGGCCAGAATGCGTGTTTGCCAGGCTCCATATTGTCCTTCCTTCCTATTTCTCTGGTGGCGCTATGCAAATATCTCGTGGAGAATCGTGTTCCTTGCTTAACGAGCCACAATCGAGTCTCCTTCGGACTACAGCGTACTGCTGGCATGCGGATGCCATACCCATATTGCTTCCAATAAGCAGTGGATATCGCCTTGCACTATCATATGACTTACTACATGCCCCAGAAACGCCTAGGCCAAGCCTGCCTGACGATTGCAACGCAGCTGCGGAGCTGATGCGCGTTCTACTTTCCTGGAAGCAGTCCGTAGACGCACATATGCCACGGAAAATCATCTACCTCCTCGATGGTTATTACCCGAATGTGTTACTCCGGAGCTACCACGTGGCCGGAGCCGATGCCCACAGAGTCGCCGTCTTGGACAATGTAGCACGCCAACATGGATTCGAGTTGGGTTTGGCGACTTTTGAGCGCTACTTGCGCGGAGAAGTGGTCGCTCCTACTTCAGCTCGGGACTTCCGACAGGTCGCGCCTTTTGTGAAGGTTTATGATGACCAGTCGTGGACCCGAATCATCAACCTAGTTAACGTAGGTGCTCACATACCATCTTGCATATAACTTCTGAGTCTTGTTTCAGCTCGACGGTGAAACCCTAGAAGATGAAGTGAGCTTCAAAGAAGAAGACATGATACCCGGCGACGCAGCCTACGTGGTCGATACTGAGCTTCACGTTGAAGAGAAATTCTGCGAGGAGTGTGATGTGCGTTCTGTGCATTGACTCGCATCATACCCTCGGTGTTGAAGCATCTCTGGCAGGACCTTGATATTGTCGAGCGATGTGACGACTGCACCACTTCCTGCTAAATTAACAACTGACCTTAGTGATCCACAGGGTATCGACGCACAGCTGTCGTCATCTGGCCACGGGACTTCGGCCTCAGCACGGATTTCACGAACGATATTGATTCCATGGCTCGAGAGCTTACCAACGCCAGGCCGGGAAAACCGCGCAAACGAGAGCGAAGGCTTGTCCAGCTCCTCCTTAGCCTCGCGCAGACCGACCCAGGGATCCAGGATAACAAAAGGCGCGAAATTGCGAGAGCCATTTGTACGGTTGCTTGCGTTTGGCTGGATCTCGACCTATGGGGGCGTGCTGCCGAGTTGTGCGAGGCAACGATTGGTGTTAGTGCAATCGGAGTTGAAGCCACCATCCGCGCAATCGAGACTTTCAGCTTTGGCGCCATGCAGCCCAGGTAGAAAGCCTCTTGCAGATGTGTTACACTGTTTGCTTATGGTCGACGCTCTGTTAGACTCGAAGAGATGATGACGACCGAAGACGACAGCATTACTCTCTTTCACTTCCTGGACGCATTGGAAGATTGGACTTCACAGGACGATTTCGCGTCGAATCAGCATGTCACTGACTGGATTGCCGCGCAACGTAAACTCGCGATGGAACACCTCACAAGGCCGGAGAAAGATGACGGCGAGGCTCTGTTGCACGCCGCTCTGAAGTACGGTGGCATCGAGCTATTACAGCAAGTGTACGTGACACGCAGTCGAACTCTGGTGCAGATGAGGAAGGCTCATGCGGTTTGTGCCTCTAGCTTCATCCCACAACTGTGCAGGATTTCCTCCCCTACCTTCCTCCTGTCATTCGTCGACTTGCTGAGGCTAGAGAAGGTCAAGTCACATGTATCACTGCATGATCAAGCTAGGATCGACGAGATGTGCGCCGAGCTCTTATCCGCCGCGGTGCGACGAACGGACTTCGACATGGCAAGGCCCATAGCGAAGCCAGGTTCTCGTGTGCCTACAGTGCCTGATGCTTCGGTGGCTGTGGTCTACTTCGACGCTTGCGTCGCGGCAAACGACGACAAATTACTGGACCAGCTGGTTACGAAGCTGACGAGTGCTCCCCTGGTTGTTATGGCCGCCTGGAATCATGCGAAACATCTCCTCGTCCCCCTGCTTTCTCTGGTGAACCAAAGGCTGAAGGCTCGCCCGGCGGATGCACCTATTCTTCCCAGCATCAGAAGGCTTTACGAGGCTAGCCTACGGCAGTATTTCACAAACTGGCCTCCTGGTCAGGTTTTGACGACGGATATAATCGAATGGTTGTTCGAAGTCTCGATTGCCCAGGGCGGTATTCTTTTTATGGAAAAAACGTGCGTACTAGGTTGATTGATTGGCGCGTGGAGTTAGTACTGACCTATGTAACCCTAGATTGTGGCCCCTCTTCTGCGGCAAAGGGTCCAGCGTGGAATTCACGGAACATGCGATGCTGGAGTTTATCACTCTTCTACGCACTCACGCGCATGAACTGCCTCCTTCGCCCACGGGCTGTTCCGTCAAGTCCCTGACAGCGAAGGTGGTACGACGCGCCATAGAGAAGACAGATGTCGGTACTTGGCCCTTCGGATTGGCGATGGCGAGACAAGAGTTTGCCAACTCGAAGGTCCGCAAGTTCCTGGACCTGTGCTGCGATACCGACAATATGGCCTACTGTGCTATCATCCTGAAGCGTCTACTCGCACCGCGGTCTTTGACGTCGGACTACGTTGGGCGCGTCCTAGTCCCCTTCCTCCCCGAACTCAGTAGCTACATGGCACAACGAGACCTTGACCCATCCCAAGCGCCGTTCAACTCCGCATTCAAGGCCATTCTCATGCTCTGGGGAAAGAACGTTCTCGGACCGAAGCCCAACGACGCTCCCGCAGACTTCACGTCCACGATGCGGCTGTGCAACTGCAAGTGCAAACAGTGCACTGCAGTGTTTGGCTTTTTGGCGAACGAATCGTCAGAGCAATCGTATCGCTTCAACAGGATCGGCGCGACCTTGCGGAAGCACGTCGAGGTTCAGCTCAGCCGCTACGCCTCCAAGGGCGCGGTCTGGCAAACAATTCGAACTAGCCCACAGGGATTGGTGGTGTGTGGCTGCCGATGTGTGAAGACCTGAAGACGATACTGAATGACCCGTGTAGGTGACCAAACAGGATGTCATCTTCAAACCGGCGAAGTGGAAAGCAACGAAAGCTCGGGCTTCGAGCATACTAGCCTCGATTACGCCTGACGTTGAACAGCTGCAGAAGATCCTCGGCGACGACTACGCTGTCATCATGATGGTGTTGGATGGTCGCATTCCGGGGGTAAACGCAAATTTGCCAACCGTGAACACCGCGCAGACGACCAATCCGGCCCCGAGCCAACCAGATATACAGCCATCTTTTATACAGGCGCATACACAGGCCGCTCCGTTCAACATTCAAACGGCCCCGGTAGAGTCACCGCCCGTCGTACGTTCGTTGGGCGGAGCGTCTTCGAGTATCTCGTCACCGAGACGCGGTGCACGTACTAAGGTTGCCGCTCGGCCAAGTGCATTCATGCCCCTGACGTCGGCGAGCTCGAGTGAACAATCACCTGCGCACTTGCGTCCTACACACCTGTCCAAGATGGCGTCCCCTGGGCTTGTGGACGCTGCCAAGACGCGCGGGTTTGCCAGCCTAGGTCCGCGTAGTAATGACAAAAGCTCTCAACCACCAGCGCGTCCTAGTGACCCTGCCGCCTCTCCCCGGCAATCAGCAACGCAGAGCGCGAGCATTGGTCGTCGTGCTGTCACACCAACACCAATGAAAGAGCCTATGATGGGTTCCCGGCCGTGGGCTGGGTGGCGCCCCACTCCCCCTCGACCTCGCAAACGCAGACGGATCGAGTGCGAACCCGACGATATTATCGACCTTACGGGGGACTAATTTCTCTCTACGATTTGCCCCTGTGGTGGCATCCGTGTTCTCATGGTCTGATTGCTGCTTTGCATTGCTTTCTTATACGCCTACTCGTTGTTTAATTTGTACGAAGTAGTGTAGCAGCCATTACAGTAACTTAATATTACCTCTACTCCAAACTCAATGAACTTCTGGTTTGTCACACAAGGTCCGTCATTGCTAATTTTCAAAAGGCTGACGGAGGGTATATCAAACATTAAACCCCGTAACGGTGCATGGGAGTATTGTACATCTACACCAATGGGAAGTGTCCACAGAACAGAAGTCATTCATGATCATGACGCCTCGTGAACTTAAAGCAAGATGCTCTAATATTTCAGGATGATATAGAGTGCGTGAATGATGCCCGGGCTGTAAAAGGTATTAGTCGCGGAAGAGAGCAGAGCAAGAGGAGGCATACATGTATCCCAAGCAAGTCTAATAGAGTAGTCTGGGTTAGACAAAAGGCTGCGATCCAAAAAGGGGCACGCACCAGTACAATGTTGATGAGGAGGTCCGCTCCACACCCTCGTTCGAGGAAGACACCGACTGGGGGAAGGATGATCGCGAAGCTATGGGGCGATATCCTGGTGAGCAGGCCGTCTACGAAGCTCGAATAAAGACTAGACTGACATGATCTGTTGTACAAATTGGTTAGCAGATGGAAGACAACGTTCCAACGAATACACACCTTGATAATATCAGAACCTGTGAACGGCATGACGGTCGTGCGGGATGGTGGTTAGGAATAGGAAGGGGCGGGTTGCGTGAGGTGGAAAATGCAGATAGGCGTGTAAGCGGCAACTTATAAGGGTGGTGCACAAGGCGAGGATGACGTCATGCCTGGTAACCCGAGCAAGCCGTGCCTATACGGCGTCATCCCAAAGTGGCGGTGACGTACATATCGACTGGCCTAGGCCTGGAGGCTTTGCGCGGTCACATGTAGCGTGTCTCTGAGGACAACGCTCCGGTTGAACAACCTGCTCACCGCCAACTCACCGCTGTCCGCCAGAAACCTCGATGTTCAGATAGTTTATGTAATACCGGCACCGGCCGGCCCAACGGCAGTCCGCCCGAAACCTCCGAATCGCCGAGTCAGCAGCCAACGCCGCCCGGCCGGCGAATTTGACCAAGCCGCGCTCAGTCACAGACTCAGAGGATGCTCAGTGCATCGTCCTCGCTCTTCTCCCACACGAATGTCACCTCTTTGGTTCGTATTATACCGAGGTCGCTGCGTCTGTGGCATCTCGTGAGAGGCTGCGCGAGGTATATCAGTGCGTCGTCAATCCATATGCCGTGAGACAGACTCCTCACACTCATCAGCCCCGCGCGCAACACCTGCGATGACATCGCAAGGAGATCATGTTCATCTCGAAGAGTATCTCGATATTCCCTACGCTGTGGAGGACTCCCGGACCAAGCTGCGTGAATTCGATCTCTACGTGCCGACGAAGCGTGAATGCGTCGGTGCACGGCTGCGACCACTCGTATGCTTCGTTCACGGTGGTGCATGGCG
Source organism: Fomitopsis betulina (assembly GCA_022606075.1). NCBI lineage: Eukaryota > Fungi > Basidiomycota > Agaricomycetes > Polyporales > Fomitopsidaceae > Fomitopsis > Fomitopsis betulina. The sequence continues at coordinate 86,127 of JABYQK010000101.1, forward strand.
GTCGTAAGCATTTCCACTCCATTGCCGAATGCCTCCAAGACTTATCGTCAGTTGAATAGTGAAGACAAGGCTGAGCACGCTGGTCTCGCGCGGCGCCTAGCTGTGCGCACCGGGTTCCCTGTTGCCGTACCCAACTATCGTCTCACCACTCTGTCAACTCCCATAAGACACCCGGCGCATGCTGAGGACCTACTCTCCTTCTTGCAGTTCATCTTGACTTGGTCTGGTCCGCATACATCCACGTCTACGCTGTTTTATGATCCGACTCGGCTCTACCTCATTGGTCACAGTTGTGCAGCGCATATGCTCACCTCTATATTCCTCCAGCCACCTGAACCCGCGTTGCCCGCCTCTCCGGTGCTTCCATCCCCACCTGCTGCTGCTTTGCGCGCGCCTTCACCACCGCCTTCCCCGGTCCCTACCCCTGAAACGCTTTCCCCATCAATGGCTTTGCTCGCCGCTACCCGCGCTCTCATTATGTCCGAGGGGCTGTACGACTTGGATGCACTCTTGACTACGTATCCGGCTTACAAGACATGGTTCATCGCGCCCACCTTTGGGCGTCTCCGGTCGTACGCACCTTGGAATACCGCTTCTTATAGTCTACGCCTGGGCGGAGAACATCTGAGATGGCTCATTCTGCATTCACGCGGGGACACGTTGGTCAATCAGGAGCAGAGCGAGCAGATATGGAAGCGCTTGACTGAACTGCACCGACAAGACAGGCAGAGAGTCGATGCGGATGGTGTAGTGCGCAAAGAGTTGGAGGTGCTCACCGAGGAACATAACGACATGCTTGCCGGCGGAGTGTATCCGCAACTCGTTGGCGACTATATCCTGGCCAATAGTCAGCGCCAGGAGTCAGCTGGCCGCTCCTAGGTCACCCGCCGAACGCGCACATCTGACAACGCATGCCACTCACTCAGTCAATCTCTTACTGGCGCATCAGTTCCGTGTGCATGCGTACCCGCTATGGCGGCGACAAATGGCCTACAAACGCGCTACGTATACTACCTAGGTCCCATTATACGGTCATGTGGCCGTCCAGACGCTCCTCCCTCGCGCTAGCGCGCTTGTATTCCCGGCCCTACCTGTCAATGTATCGGGATCGAATGTCTTCGGTCCTCTTTGCCGCCAGTCTGTACAGCGCGATCCACGGTGCGCGCTCTTGGTCTCCGTTTTGCGGTCGAATCTGCTTCCGTGTATGGCCGCGACGGCGCCACAGGCTGCTCTGGGGCCTGATCTGGCCTACACAGACTGTCCGATCCACGTCTGCTGATGCCCACCTATACTCACCACGGGCTTCGAGCACCGCATTTATTCCCTTTCTAGACTTGATTTCGAGTCCGCTCTGCGGCTCGTGGGCCATCCGGTAGAGTCGGAGGCGTTTGGCGTCGGTCTATAAAAGCGACCCCATTCCCTACCGTTCTCCAGCAACTTGCAGCTCAACAGGAGCTTCAAGTAGCACCACCAACCAACCGATATTTACTCTCGCCCTTACCCTCACCCTCACCTTCATCAGCCACCATGAAGTTCACCGGCATCGTCACCGCCCTTGCGCTCCTCGCCTCCAGCACGTTCGCCCAGGATACCGTGACTGTCTCGTACGACACCACCTATGACAACTCCGCACAGTCTCTCCTGACCGTCGCGTGCTCGGACGGACCGCACGGCCTCGACCCCCCGTACAACACGTTCGGCGACCTCCCTGACTTTCCATACATCGGCGGCGCAGCCGCGGTTGCCGGCTGGGGCTCGTCCAACTGCGGGACGTGCTGGCAGCTTCAGTACACGGTCCCAGAGGGCACTTCGTACACGGTCAATGTCCTCGCGATCGACCACACCGATGCCGGCTTCAATATCGGTCTGACGGCGTTCAATGCTCTCGTCGGCGGTGATGGCACGTTCGTCGGCCGCGTGAACGCGGTGGCGACCCAGGTCGACACGTCCGTCTGTGGACTGTGAGGTAAAGGTAAGGATATTCGTCGATCTTGTCGAGTATGAGTGCTCAGGTGTGTAGCAGCTTCGCCTAAACCCCAATGAAGCGCGACCACTGGCAGCACCGGACGGTGATCATGTTTCGGACTTTTGGACTTACCAATGGACTACTACGTCATGCATTCATGGACTATCGCCCACTGTACTGCCTGTGTATAATCGATGGTGTACGGATGTGGCATGGACGGTGATGTATGCTCCACACAAAGTTTCTTGATTTCGACGAATTGCTCTGAGTGTGCCAAGCCTTCTGCTGATTGGCGTTCATCGTTCAACGTTGCCATCAAGACAAATGGGTGCAGTGGGCGGCTGTCTGACCGACACCTGAAATACAATTGGCAATAGAGCGCGGGATGTCAGTCTTACATATTGTGATCCTTAGCCAGTAGTCGGCCTTTGCGAGTCCTCCCTCCCAGCCTCTGGGCTCTCACGTTCCGCTGTCAAGGTGTGATCTCCAATTAGATTGCGAAATGACATTGAAGACAGGGCGTTCACGGACATCAGTGCACCTGGTCTGCAATGGCCGTATTATTCGCTGCCATCGAGACCTCCAGCGCTCTAGTGTATGTATGCCCGGCCAAAGAGGCCTTCTCCGCTCACTCGTAGGTTTACGACATGCCATGTTCCTCCACGATAAGTTGCTTTGATGCATGCGAATCACCATGGTGGCGACATTACGCCGCTGCCCAACAATATGGGACGTGGTGGATCGATCATAGGTGCGCCTGGTATGACCTCCATTAGCGACACGGATCTGTTATGCTGAGTCTCCACAGAACCGACCTTGCACCCAAAGCCCGATGCGTCCTGGAACAAGCCTATGATTTCGTGGTTCGGTACCGCCGACCAGCGTCGGACCTCTCGCTTCGAGCAGGACGTGGATCCCCTTGACTGGACGTTCGAAGCAGTGCCCGTGTGCATCCTCAAAACGGAACGGTACCTCGGCTTGCTGTGCTACTATGGACTCTTTTCATTGGTGTTGCTTCCCGACCAACAACTTTTGCGGCGTGGAGGTAGCCGCTCCGCATCGCAGCCGCTGTGAAGCGAGGGTGGCTGGGTAAGTAGCATCATCATTGCAGCTGACTGCCGGTATCCTCGCCTGGGGTTCTAGGTCACTTCGAAGACTCGGACTTGGCTTGAGCTCGTCCAGTCTGCTGATACACACCATCTCACACGGTGGGACTAATCCGCCGCAGCTCTCCCAGGTCCTAGTATGCTAACTTGTGAGGCTCCGACCTATACTCGATGACTGGCGGTGCCCATATCTGAATCACATAAAAGGCCTCTATCCACACCGATGACAGTCAACGTTCACATCACCCTCACAAGACAAACAGCGAGTGTTTCACACACCTCGGCTCACCCGATAGCCCTCACCTGGTCCTCATCATGAAGTTCGCTGCCACAGTCCTCACATCCCTCGCCCTCTTCGCCTCCGCCGCCGTCGGGCAACAGATCGTCCCAGTCACCTACGATGAGACCTACGATGACCAGCAAGGCCAGATGATGAGCGTCGTCTGCTCGGATGGTCCTACGGGAATGGACCCGCCCTACTAGGTGTTCGGCGCGCTACCAGCCTTCCCTAACATCGGAGGCGCTGCTGTCGTGACCGGCTGGGGCTCTGCCGAATGTGGCACATGCTGGGAGCTCTCCTGGACCTCCCCACGTGGTGTTGACTACACCGTTAACGTGCTCACCATTGACCACGCTACTGAAGGCTTCAACATTGCCCATGAAGCCATGAACACACTCACAGGCGGGGAGGCCTGCTTCCTCGGATCAACGCGACCGCCATCCAGGTCGACGCTGCTGCGTGTGGAATGTAAACGAGCAGACAAATGGTGGGTCAGGTCCTCTAACCCGTGCCTCACGTGTTGATCTTGACACTGGACGCAGTCAGGTTACGCATTCCGAAGAGGATACGACGTTCACGTTTTGATGATACTGGGATATCATATCGGTATGGACTTGGACATTCATACTCGTGAGGACTCGCCTATGTAGACCGTTGCACAGTGTAATTACTTGCTAGTGTTGCACCTGTGGTTCGAGTTTATTATGTTTTACTTGCCTGTCGAAGATGGGTGTGCTCCATCGCGGTGGCTGCGAAGTAGCGTCCGAATCAGCACTCCCCGGGTGGACGCTTGTGGGTGCAAACCATCTGCATACGGCGCGTGCTAATTCTGGATTCTTCCAGCCTCCGACTCCTTTTATTCCAGTCTGCATTATATTGCGGAGATAGTATGCACTTCCATGTCCCTCCACGATGCTACCACCAGCAGTTCGTCCTCCAATGACAGACTTCTTAAGCGAGACGTCAGCTCCGCGACTTGATAGCATCGGCCAAAATGATCAATACATACATAAGAGCAAATGCGATGATTAGTATACAGTGTCTTGTCGTCGATGTCTGGATTCTATTCTATCTACTCACTTTCTTCCTCGCTACTATCCTCACCGGCGTGGTGGGATTGTAAACTAGTATCACCTCCTTCGCTGCTGTCTTCTTCACTTCCGCTACCACTCCCTTCTTCGCTCTCCTCCTCGCTCTCCTCAGCCTCCCTAGCATCATGGGCAGCAGCAATTTTTCCACTTAGGGCGGTGGTCGTAGCAGCACCAGCAGCTACTTGAGCGCGGGGTACTGAGGCTGCTGTCGAAGGCACTGGCAGCTGGTTGTCAGCAGTCGATGCGACGACTGTCCGCGTTATCTCCCCAGCACTGATTGAAGCTTGCTTGCTGACGGGATCAGCGACTACGGCCGGTTTTGCAGCGATGCTGCTGGCGGTGCTCGCCGAGGCAGTAGGTGTTGTCGACGTTGCGGCTAGTGTCGACGAAGTGGGGGCGCTCTTCGTGACAACCTGAAGTTGTGTGGGAGGTGATAGCGGGCTGGATGCTGATGCCGTGGGCACAGTACTTGTTGTAGATGCGGCCGTCTTCGCCACTTGCGCCTCTTCTTCGCTCTCCTCGCTACCCTCCTCGCTCTCTTCTTCTCCACTTACCTCCTCGCTCTCCTCTTCACCACTTTCTTCGCTCTCTTCCTCGTCGTTCTCCGTGTGCTCGGGCTTGGCAGCTGGTGCTGTCTCCACCTTCCCTTCCTCTTCTCCGTCACCTTCTTCGCTCACCTCGCTCTCTTCCTCACTACTCTCTACTTTGGGCTCGGGTTTGCTGGTTGGAGCTTGCTTCCCTTTCTCTTCCTCCTCCTCTTCTTCGTCGCTGTCTTCTTCACTTTCCTCGTCACTTTCCTGCTCGTCGAACTGCTCGATCATCATTTTGCCAATGCTCCAACACTTTTCGAAGCCTTCTCTGTGAGATCCCGGCGTATAGCCCTCACCCTTAGACGATGGACGCGCATGCCAGGCTCGGATGTCGTCTTCATCGACGATGTCGGCCTGATAGAGAGCGACGAGGATCTGACCGAACAGAGGCAGGCGCTTCGAGAGTGCGCAGTGGTTCTAAATATTGTTATGTTAGCTGTAGGTGATCGGGCAGACAGGAGGATCGAACATACTGCCAACACCTCGACAGTCTCGACAGGGTCCACCCCACCGATCCGGTCAATGAGTGGACCCCACCTTGCGACCATCTTCGTAATCTCTACGCGCTGCTTAGCTGCATCGCCTTCGATGATAGGTATGCGCTCGACGATCGCCTCGACGACCGCCTCGCGCACACGCCTAAGGGGTACGTTGCTAGCCATGCGGAGCGTCTTAAGCTCAACGGAGGCGTTGTCGACGCTGTGGCCTTCATCGAACGCGCGATCGAGAGATTGTTTGACTTCTGAGCGGAACTCCGAGTCAGCTGCGGAGGCCTGGAGGTTGTGGATGGTTGAGGCGGAGTGGTCGGGGAGGGAGATGGAAGTCATGGAGGATGTGCGAGAAAGGCCGTTCATTGATCCGTCGTCCTCGTCCTCGGAGTCCGATTCGTCTTCTGTGACAGAGCCAGAGTCCGAGAGGTCGAGATCTGACGCGGTGTCCCCTGCGGTGCTCATGAGCATGGCTAAGGGAGAGTATGAATGCTAGGCTTACCTATTCGCATGAGCCGTTGGTTGTTGTACGACTCAACCCCGTCGCCCTCGTCGCCCTCGTCCTCGGATGGGGACTGTGGCCAGACGACCGCATTTGAGCCTTCGCCAAGCACTGAGGTTATCGAGTCCTGGTCTGGAGGAAGTCAGCTGAAGTCTATCAAGACAAATAGAGAAACACGTACGTGCTTCGACCATCTCCCATTCCTCTTCGTCCTCTTCACCATCGGTCGACTCGCCGTCCACGAGATCTCGTCTCCGCGATACCCGATCGAAGCGAACGAGTCGCGCGTTCTTTCCAAGGACAACGCCGTCCGCGATGAGGCAGCCCGTTCTGACGATGCTGCTCTCGCCGATCCACACACCTGAGCCCACGATGCTGTTCTCGACCAGGGCCCCGGCTCCAATTTCAGTGTCATCAAAGATGTATGCGCCCTTCAGCACAGCGCCAGGGCCAATCTTGCACCGCTGTCCGATAACGCTACCAGATATGTTGGCGCCATCCGCTATGCTAGTATGTGCACCAATGAGCGTGTTCGGTCCAACCTTCGCAGTTCTGTTGATTGGATGGTCAGCATCTGAGCTGAACACCGGTACTGCGGTTATACACATACCTTGACATGACGACTGTGTTGTCTTTCGCAATGTACTTGTTCCCGCGGAGGTACTCATATGCGTGGCCGCCCGGGTGGTTGTCGTCAGGAACCAACGGGAAAGTCCACCGCGACAAGATGTCCTTGCTGAGAGCACGAATGTCAGCGCGTCACAAGAAACGAGATATATTTCCATGTACCTGATGGCATCGTAACTGCGGGTGTCCGCAACGCGAGCCGCATAACCTTCTTTCGCAATATAACAGTGTATGTTCTTGATGAGGAGATCGGATGTAAGGATGCCGTATACGAAGTCTCTCCGGATGTCAGCGTAGTCAAAATTGTCTTGGAACAATGAAGGAACCTGTCCCCAACGTTTATTTGGGGCCTGGAACGGTAGTGACACAACGTACGCACCTCTACGGAGCAAACATCTATGCAACAATCGATGAGGTCATTACGAATCTCGACCTCGGGGTGTTCCGCTAGGATCTCGCGTGGTATCCCTGCATGCGTTTTCGGTGGGTATCCAATGACAGGTTCATAGTGTAGGCATTCCGAGGTTTCCGGGTCCAGGACGAACACGCCCGATTCGCCTCTTGACCTAACATGCCGGGTCAGGAATGCGTTTCACCAACCGGGACACGATACACACCTGGTCCTATGCTGGAATCCGCTCTCCTTCACCACCATAGTCATGATCGCGTCCTTGTTCGTCCGCCGGCGTTCCTTGTGCACTCGTACGACCTCGTCAATGCGGATGTTGCTCACGAGGTCACCAGTGACAAGTACGAAGTCTGAGGTGATGATTCCATGCGTGTAGATGTCGCGCATGGCGTCGCCAGGGGAGAAGGTCTCCTTCGCGGTGATGATGGGCACGATCTTTATCCCGGAGCCTGGTCTCGACCATTTCGACTCTCTGAGCAAGGGCAGAGGCACAACAACTGGTGAGCATACACACGGGAAACCAGCCCATCATATGCGTACCGAATGGCCTTCTTCACTAAGTCAGCATACGACCTGCAAATCACGAAGATCTCCTGCACGCCGGCCAGTGCTAGACTCTCGAACGTCCAGTCGAGCAGCGTCGCATTGCATATAGGTAGTAAGCACTATGTTGGTCCACCATGATCAACTTCTCTCGATCAAGAGTAGAGTACATCGAACGCACCCTGGGCTTGCCCACAGTGAGCGGTCTGAAGCGCTTATTGAAGCTGTCAGCGAGTATAACAGCTTGTAGGACCTCATCCTCAGCTGCGAGGTCCTTCTCTTTTCCCGCGGATGATTTTGGCGGCATGGTGTGTAGGTTGGGTGGTGTCACGGCTGAGGCTAAGTTACAGAGATGCACATAGTCGTATTGGGTTCTAAATGACTCGAGCGGTCACATGCACGGTGTTTACGCGCTTCTAACTTTTCAGACTTTTTGTGAACTGCTGACTATCAAGTAGGTCGCCTCGTCAAATGGACTGCGGTAGAGCACGGAGAAGACTGGATACACACCAATCTACGTCCTGATGCCGACCGCATCCTCACGTTGAACCCCATGATTGACCAGAAACCCTTATATACCATCGACACACGACTGTACATGGTCAAATGCGTACTCGTGCATTCCTATGACTACCCATTGCAAAGAACGACATGAGACTAGCCACAGGGAGTACGCTACCGAGAGAAAGAAAGTGGGGTATGAGGATAACACGCTATCCAGGATCGTGATTAGTAGGGAGACAACGGTCTAGCTGCATAGGTATGAACGAACAGATGTCGTGAATGGGTAAGCAAATGATGACTAGATCCGTGTCGTACGATAAAACCAGCACAATCAGAAACGCCAATCCGGATGAGCGGTGGGACCAGAGGGAATGAGGATGAGACGTGAGATGCAGTGAGACGTAAGGGCGAGAGGTCGGCGTGACAGTCATAACGTTAACCACGACATGAAACCGTCCTGCCCTATGCGGCAGCGGCAACAACAGCACTCGCAGGCGGTGCCTCCGCCTTCACCTCTTCTGAGGGAACGGATGCTGGCGTTGACTCAGCAGCAGCCTCCTCAACTGCAGGGTTCTCGAGGGGTGCAATGGGCTCCGACTCAGCGAGCTTGGGAGGGTTCTCCTCAACCTTGGGGGTCGAGGGCTCGGCCCTAGCCTTCGGCTTGAAGAAGTCGCCAACACGGGCAGACAACCGACGGCCAACCTTGGGAGACTTAGGCTTCTCCTCCTTCTGAAATAGCAACTTCAGCGGGAGGATTGCGTAGTGAACATAAAAGGCAGGGACCTTTTCCTCTTTGGGAGCCTCAGCCGGAGTCTCAGCAGCGTCTGCAGGAGCAGCCTCGGCGGCGGGCTCCTCGGCAGCAGGAGCGGTCTCACTAGAGAATCTGTAAGGAACGCTGCGGAGACAGATAACCAATAACTCACGTCTCCTTCACGGCCTCAGGCTCGGCGAGAGTCTCCTCCGCCTTGGGGGCCTCCTCAGCGGGCTTGTCGTCCTTCGGCGCCTCAGTGGCAGCAGGCGCCTGAGATGCAGAGTAAGCACTAATACGCTACCCACTAAGATCGATACTGACCTCCTCCTTCTTCTCAGCTTTCTTGGCCTTGTCCTTAGGCTTCTTCTCGGTCTTCTCCTTCTTCTCGTGACCCTTGAAAGGAGCGAGGAGCTTAGCCAGCAAGCCAGGGCTCTTGGGGCGGTCCTCCTTCTTCTCCTCGGCCTGTATACCACGTAAGCCAAGGGGATGGAAATACAAAGGACAACTTACGGGCTTGGCCTCTTCGGCAGCGGACTCTGCAGAGGTCTCAGCGGGCGCGTCGGCGGCAGCCTCCTCAGCAGGCTTGGACTCCTCGGCCTTGGACTCTTCCTCCTGTAGCATGGGAGCGTTAGTTTGAAGACGTGTTGTTACAATCGGAATGACTCACAGCCGTGACGGGGACCTCAGGGACGGCCTCCGGAGCGGGCGTAGCCTCAGCAACGGGGACCTCAGTGGGCTTCGCCTCCTCGACGGGGGCGGGGACGGGGGCAGCGACGTCAGACATTACGAAGGGTAGTGTGGAGGAGCTGAAAGAGAAAAGTGATAAGACACTTCGTCGAGGATCAAAAAAGTGAGAAAAAAGGGCGAGCGCGCCGGAAGGCAGACAAGGGAACGAAGAGAGACAGAACGGAGAACTTACATTAGTGGTATACGAGAAGAGAGGGGCTGGTATGGCCTGACGAACGCAGGAAGAACAGAGAGCAGGAGAGAAAGGGATAGGGAGGAGAGCAAACAGAGCGCCTTCTTATCCCTTATGCGGGCTGTACAAACAAAGCTAAACTTCTTTTGGACATTTCACGTTAAGCAACCCAAATCAGGCGCCGCCTCCGCTTCTGCTGAAACACCTCCTGACTCCCTTCCTTCCCGCGTCCTGTTATCCCCTTCGCTGTCCCTGCAAATAGATGCCCCCGAATATTTAATTTGCGTCGTCGAGAGGCTAGCTGAGGCTGTTCCTTTCGGGCATTTCAGACACTGGAAGTCGGTGCGGGAGGCGTGAGAAATCGGTTGGTTCACAAGGAGACAGTGACAAATAGATGGAAGGCGCACTGAATGAACTGCCTGCAATTAGCCGTCTGATCGCCTGTCGCAGATCCGCGCCGTTCTCGCCCCGCCGCGTCCGCCCTGCCCCTGCGTGCACACCGCCGCCCGCCAGCCCACCGCGCTGCTGCATGCCCAGCGCGACGGTCATGGGCGGCGGGAGGCCATAATCCCTACGAGCAGCCTTCTCACGGTTAAATGGTCAAGTGTCCTTGGCATCCAGGCGTGATCCATTTTCGCTTGCATAACGCTTCTTTTCTGTTCCGGGTAACCGCCCTTGCAGCGGTTTCAACAGTTGCCGATTCGAGGTCCGCTTGGGGGTTTCCCACGACTGCTGTAACGCATGTTGTCTCCGAGAACATGGCCTCCATAAGTACGTACTACTAGTAATTCATACAGTCGTATACCCTCCCCCTCTATCGTGGTCGTGTGATAGGAGGCTCTGCGTCATGCTCGCCCACTTGGAACGCTGTTATGGCATGTTTCCTGCTCCACGTCCTGGTTGACTGTCCGTATAAATAGAGGCATTACTCGGCTCTTCTCTCTCTGCGCTCTCGCTCTATGATGGCACGCTCTCTGAGCGTAGTGGACCAGTCTGTCTGCCGTGGCACTGTGTGGCGTCCTCTTGCCCCTTGCATGGCTTTCCGCCCCCATTATGAAGGCCGGTAGGACACGGGGCCCTGTCTGCATACTCGGCATCTGGTGCGTGGTTCGGCGTATGGGGCTACTTGCTCAGGTATTTCACCAGTCGATGTCTCGTGAGTGACTAGGTTCTTGCGCTATCCTATATCTATAATTGACGATCCCTTTGTGACTCCTATGTCCCAGGGCTGTGGACAGCAATGTTGATACCGCCGCGTGCTTGAAGGCAGCTGGGCTATGACCTCAACCGTAATCGACGCGAGGGTCCTCTATCTAGTCCGAAGCACGACGTCCAAAGCCACCCGCGCTGTGCTCGTCCTACACCCGATCAGTATGCCTTTGGCGCACTGTCGTGCAAGATTTGAATCGCGCCGTATCTCATCATCCCGGCCCATCCAGCCCAGTGCTTCCTGTTCCTTGCCCTGTCTCGTCGCCCTATTTAATTCATTGACGTCGACGGGCCGGAAGCATCGCGAACCTCCCCCGACGTTCATCAACATCGCGGGCATCTTCGCCGCGCGAATCAACGGCGGGAGGTCTCCATCGATGTCACCGTGTCTGCCATCGCGCACGCAAAGAGTCGGACGGATCCCTGCCTGCGGTAAGTACGGCGTGCCATGACGCATTCTATCTCATTATCTTAGAGATCCGCTGTTAACTTGTTGATCTCGCTGTCCAATCCTATTATGCTATCGTATGATGGCTCGATACGTGATGCCTATCTTGTCGGCGTCATCAATGAACTGCAGTCCAGGTATGGACGGTGCTGGGGTGGCCATTGCCCTCTGGACTGGAGGGAGGTGTCTACAAATATCTACTGTGGTCGAAGATACGGGTCCGGGTGGTTCCCTGACAGCCTGTCTACGCGCAGTGTCCGCTGACCTCGCTCTACATACGTCTTCGAGGAGGAAAGCAGCCGTATACTGAATACGGTGCCGCAGACGGCCACCAGCATCCTTGGGTCGATGTTCTGCGGCTCCTCCACATGAATGCCTCACGATCCTATATGGGACTGTACTTGACAAGACGGCTCCGACGCCTCTACGCAATCGTGGTTCAGACGCGCACACACTTCGTGATCCAACCTCCGGACCATCTCACCCTTTATTGTATTCTTAGCGTGCTCGCTCACACTCCTTCACGGCCCCGATACCTCTGATGCCAATTGCGTGCGATAAGCACGGGTGGCCGTATCGTTATCGGCGCATAACTGCCATAAAGATCCGGTACGGACGAACAGACTCGTCGGAGAGTTGCGGGGAGTTTCATCATCCTTTCGGCGTGTGACGAGCTCAGTCCAAGCCTCGCTCCGATGGCGATCGCATGTGGCTCGCTGGACCATGCTGGACGTGTCAGCAAACGTCGGCGGAAGCGGACACCCGCAAGGGGGTGGGAGCTGACGTGCGCGGCATTGATGTTGATGTGAACTCGGCCAATGTCGTCGGGCTAGGCTCAACATTGTATAGAGATCACGCAACAAACATATCGCCAAAGAAACACCCGAATCCAGAAGGATGCAGAAGTACACTATAGTACTGTAAACGAACTACAAGGACTACGCTGTCGCTTTCACGGCAATAGGCGTCGATTCCGCCGGCTTGCTTCTCGGAGGCGGGCGCAGGCCCTTCGCCTTCATCTGTTTCCGTTTTGCCTCTGAAGGGGGGATGTGAGACTCGGAGTTCTTTCATAGAGGATTGATAACGCACCTTCGAGGAATGGTTTGTCTTCGTCACTATCAAACCCGGTACCCTCGACATCGACATCCATGGCACTATCTCCCTTGGTCACTGCCGGGCTCTCATCCGACTGAGCCTTCGCCTTCTGGCGCTTCTCGACCTTGAACTTTGCCACGTAGAACCCGTCCATGTTGTGTACGTGTGGGTAGAATCGCCGCGTCAGGCTGACCTTCTCGTTGAAGTTCTTCCCGCGGAAGCTCGTGTACCCTGGCCGGCCAAATTCAAGGCCGGTATCGACAAGCTTGACGTGCGGCCGTTTGCGCAGAGCGTAATCGACGACGGCCTCGTTCTCATCTACGGTAACGGAACATGTCGAGTAGACGAGGTACCCGCCGGTCTTCGAATCCGGCTGCACGCTATCGATGGCGCAGAGGATGAGCTGCTTCTGCAGATGTGATAGCAAAGCGAAGTCGCGCTCAGACTGTGGATAACGCCCGTGAACAGCTGTGCGCACAAGGACAAGAGGGAAACGTACCTTGTTCGTCTTGACGCTGGCATCCTTGCTTATAACCCCGGTGCCACTGCACGGCGCGTCGAGAAGCACTCGGTCAAAGCCGCCTATGACCTTGGGAAACTCCCTGCCGTCATATGAACACACGACGACGTTTTTACATCCCAGCCGGTGGACGTTGGCCGTAAGACTCTTCGTTCGGGCCTTGTTTGCGTCGTTTGCAAATACCACACCAGTATTCGCCATGAGCGCTGCCATATGCGTCGTCTTGCCTCCGGGCGCAGAGGCCATGTCCAGAACGCGCTCGCCAGGCTGCGGTGAGAGTGCGATGACGGGGAGGAATGACGATGCAGCTTGCAGCATATAGTGACCTGCCAGGTACTCCGGTGTTGCACCAATTGGAACACTGCTCTCGAAAACTTGCAGACCGACGTTTGTCCACTTGCCGATAGGCTCGAGGTTAACTCCCCGGTTGACGAGGGCCTGTGCGAGATCTCGTCGACGAGTTCGCAAGGTGTTGGTCCGGATGGTTACGGGTCTGGGTATCTCGTTAGCTTCAAAGAACTCAATTGCCTGGAAACGTTAGGTTAGATGTGCTGGGCCGAACTCCCGGTATCAAGACATGCCTCAGCTACAGGGAACAGTTGGAAGAGTTTCTCCGCCAAGAAGTCGTTGTAGCCATAATAGCTCGCAATGTCCGAGATGAGCTGTTGGACATACTCCGAGCGGGACCTACAAGCATGTCTCCATCAGTTTTTGGAATAGTTGACGGTGACATACGCTTACCGTCCTGAAGCAGCACGTCTTTTCAAGTTACTCAGAATGCGGACGCATTCACGCATCCGCCTCTGCACCGTGTGCACGTCAGGTCCACCGACTTTCTTCTCTGCCTCCCGTTCCTCTGCTGTTGGCAAGTGGAACGCCCCGGCTTCTCCGCCCTCACCACCCATCTCTTCATCCTCGTCCTCTTCGTCGGCAAAGTCATCATCTTCCTCTCCAGCTTGCGCTGCTTGTTGTAGCTCCTCCAAGTCAAGCTGTGCTTCACGCGCAGCCTGCGCATCCAAAGCTTTTGAACGGGCCTCCATGTTCGCCATGGTAATGGGGCCGTCTTCATCCTCGTCCTCGTCTGAGGAGTCGTCTGATGCGGTAGGAATGATCTTCGTCGGCCGTTCGTGCTGCTTCGACTTCTTGCCTTTTGTCTTGGACGGCGCAAGGTCCAGTTCTTCATCGTCTGAACCTAGGTCTAGTTCTTGAGGCTCGCCGCGCAGGAGGTCATCACTATTCCGTCAGTAAGAATGGCGCTGAATTGGCAAACTTATTGCGGCCTTGAGTCAACACTCACTCATCGCCACCCTCCCCGTCCATATCCAGGTCGGCCAGGTCACCAACGAACACTCCCTCATCGTCACTATCGTGGAGGACCAACCTAGAAAATGCAGGGCAAGGTATAAGACTCTTTTATTAACGCACCAATACGTCTTTGGATACATACTTTGCGTTGGTACTGAGGTCCTCGTCGTCAGAAATACCTTCCCAGCCTTCACCGCTGCCGCTGGAAGCGCCGCCCTCATCTTCATCCTCGTCCTCGTCCTTTCGTCTCCTTGCCTTAGAGATGCCCTTCACCGCCGGTTGGGTCTTCGTCTTCCCATTAGCAGTCTTCTGTGGTCGCGCATCGTTTTCGCGAACTTTCTTGACAGGCCGCTTGCTGAGGCTTTCGTTAGCATCAATGTCTGCGCCCGCTTTCCGCTTGCCCAGCTTCTTTGCGGAGGGTCGATCATTCGAATCGTTTGTAGACGCGAGGGACGGTGGGGCACCTTGTTTGTTCTTTGCGCGACGTCCCATTTTTGCGAAGAGGGATGATGGAGCTTATGAGCTCGTTCTGTTCGAGCCGCGGAAGAGTATGTAGGAGCGATCGAGGTTTTCTCAAAATGGCAGTCGAAAATTGGGATAGTGTGACATAGAAGTGTGACACACTTGGTGACATTCACGATCAGGTGACGTGATGTCATCCATAGAGGTCGAGCGCGCCACACCAGCGGTTATCGGACGTCAAGCACTCTTACACTCGGACCACCATCTGCTCTGCTCAGTGCCGCTCGCTTACATGCAATCTTCCCGCTTTCTCGGGCTCTCCAGAAGCTGTACGCGGCAACTCAGCCATAGCGATCTCCGGCTTACTCTACAACACGATCTAACCAGGTTGGGCGGACTGAGTTCGGCGTTTTCCTCTTCAGCATGGTGTAAGAACGCTTCATGGGCAGGAAAGAGCCCCACGTCGGCGTTGCATCAACGAATAAACCAACCGAGAGGATCGTTGCCGTTCTGGTTCAAGGCAGGAGGCGTTGCCGGCGTGGGTCTGGGTCTCTCTGTCTTTACTGCACCCACCGTGTATTGCGAGCGTGAGTTATACAACATGTTGTCATTGCATCTTATTCAATACGCAGAACTTGTAGCCAATCCTTCGGCTTATCCTGCACCACTTTCCAAGCCGACCCAGGCATCACCCAACTTCCAGTTGCCTGAAGCACCCCCACCGCCTCAGTCTAGCGTCAGCTACTACGAACTCACCTTCGGTACGGTTGCAGGTATATGCACAGGAGTCTTCGTGAAGAAGGGTGCCAAGGCAGTAGCCTTCATGCTTGGTGGGGTGTTTGTTTTGCTCCAGGTCGGTTCACACGCGTTACCTTTCCGCCTCCCAACTCACTGTAGATGCCCAGTACCTGGGATCGCTCAACTTACTACGCGTTGACTGGTCGCGCATGGCTTTTCGCTTCGAGAACATGTTCTTCACGACGGAGGCCACGGGACGGAAGAAAGCACCTAATGTCGGCTCGCTTTTCAGATGGTTCACCGACTTTTTGACTGCAGACTTCCAGCAGAGGGCGTCGTTCATCGCGGGTTTCATGCTGGGTATCAGAATTGGGTAGCTGTATAATCAAGCGTGTTGTCCGACAACACATAAACGGATGTTATTGAAGAAGGCTAGGCTTCTCGTAGACATACTGAAACATGTTGGCATCACGAGGTCTACTGCACCGGTATCAAAGCAAGAGACTCGTCTCAAAATGTGACGAACACTGGCAACTACAATACAAGCTGCAGAACAACCAGCATGTCCTGCGCGCGGTGACGTGAGCATGCCGTGGGGATAAGAGGGAATCTATCATAGGTTCCGGACATTCAACGAATGTTTCCGTGACTCGGCCTATGATGAGGAGTGCCCACCAGGAAAGCTGATACGTATACTGTTCCTAAACACGTCTGACAATCGGACAGGCCGTGTGGTTGCTAGAGGACCGGACAATCAAGAAGGGCGGTTCAACGTTTAGAGCGTGGGGCTGCGCATCACCGTGGCGGATCGCTCGGGGCTGAAGGGATTCGGGAGCTGCAGCGAGTGCGTCGTTTGCCGACTGAGACCCAGCGACTGCCGCACTGTCAACCGTGTATTGTCCTGCTTGACGATCGTCATGCCGTTTGCGTCCCGAGGATGGGTGAAGCACAGGTCCGCTCTCGAAGGAGTCGACACGGAGTACATCGTCAGCGTTCTCGGGAAATCGAATGCGCGAGCAGTCGCTGGTGTGCCCGGGCGCAGTTGGGGAGGCAGATCGCGAGGCACAGCAGTCTTCGGAGCTGGCGATAGCACATACACATCTGGAGACGACCGGTTCAGGACAACCGCCTGTGGTGGGCGCGGGAAGCCGCCGATGGTCGCACTCGAGATGTGGCTGTATGCCCGATGGTGTGAGTTGGAGGCTGCGATCGAGTCGCGGGAACCGTACTGGCCCTCAACTGCGTAGCAGTTGAGTTGCAGTGAGCGCATCCGTCGTGTTGCTGGTGCTGTTCGAGGAGTCTTGGGGTACGCAGCGGTGTACGACGGCGGAGGGCTGGCGCGACCTGTGTCTACAGGGATGAACGCAGCGATGCTCGACGCGCCGTACGGCAGCGCCGGCAAGGCCTCCAGGGTGCTGGACCTCGAGTGAGACGACGTTGCGAGGCGAGAGTACTGCGACGGGCCGCGGGCTGGTGCCGACCCGAGGGTCATGAGCATGGCGGGGGCTACCGATGCGCGTTCTACCCTTTCGACCACGAGCCCGGGGCTGAGCGCAAGCGATAAAACGCTCTTCAGGTCGATCTCCTGGTATTGTCCCTCGAGGTCAAACGTGATCTTCTCCTTCACTGAGATTACCCGGTCGATCTTCGGTGACCGAGACACGCGCGACATGACAGCCAGAGCAATGGTGTACATGAGAACTACGTGAGAGGTCAACGAAAGGGTGCACATGCAGCATATGTGTACGCACAGACGACGGCTAACATGTACTCCATGAATAACGCGAAGCGGAAGGTGCTGTTGCAGGCGCCTTGCGACTCTAGTTCGGCAATTGTTAAGCTAGGCCCCAATGAAAGCGCACTGCACTCACTGAACACGGCGCAGTCGAACTTATGTCCCAGGACTGTCAACGACACAGCGATTGCTGATGCAGGGTTAAGAATAGTCATGGCAGCAGTGATGGTGCATACCTAAGTGGGCAGAAGACAAGAAAACTGTCCGCCAGAACTCGAGCCAAAATTGGAACACTACCACTATCCTGTACAGCCTTTAGGACGGCCGGACCACCGAGAAATTCAGAGCTGGCTCACATAAGATATAGCAGTACGGAAAACGCCGTGTTCATGCATATCATCAGGAGGGTGATCACACCTGCTCTGCGATGAGCACCGTGTTTCAGGCAGCGGGCGGAGCGGGACTCACGCTGGGATTCAGCGGCATGTTTCCACTCCCCAGCAATGTACACCGAGAGGAGGATTGCCCAAATAATACTGAGAACTGCGATGACAGCTGAACGAAGTTGTGAATATCAGGACCAGACTTGGACAATAGAGGTAACTCACCGAAGAGCGCTCTCCGGGCAACGCGGAAGACAGACCACGATTCGAAATTCATGTTCAAAAGCTTCAAGCTAGTTATACACCAGATAGAAGAAAAGGCCGCCAGGGTGTGAAGGAAAGAAAGAAAACCAGGGGCCGACTCAGTCTGAGCCCAGAGAAGATGAAGGGGTCCAGGAGGAAAGTCCGGGGCAGCTGGTGACGCAGAGCGTATTTCAGGAGATATAAGCGGATCATATGGCACCTCGGCGTCTGCAAACTCAGATCAGTGGATGGATGGGAGGGAGCACCGCCTCGCCACGGCTGTCCACGCAGAAACACTGATAGCTGATGAAGTGACATTGCTCGCACACGCGCCGCAGCAGCCGAACAGAGTGAATATTGGTACCTTGTTCAAGTTGGAGAGGAGGAAGGAGGAGAAGGAGGAGGAGGGGCCGCCATCTTGCGACTCGCAGGGAGCACGTGTGGGAAACGCGTCGCGACGCGCCCTGTCACGCCCTGTAATCGCGCGTGCCGTCACGCCTAGTACGCACGCCACTGACATTGGGCGCAGACGCGCAGGGCACCTTTACTTCTCCCACTTGTCTTCTTGTCTCCGTAACCACAACGATATGTCTGAGCAAGAACCGCTTCTGCCATCTACCAGTGCCGACCGCGGCGATGCTGCCACACAGACAGCCTGGAAGGAATGGACAGCCGAGCTGCTGGAGTCGCCGAGGCTGCACAAGACGGTCATTGCATTGGCTCGTACCTCTCCAATCAATCGTGTCATTCACTGTCCAACCTCTCGTCTGCTCTGCATGAATAGGTCTTGATCGACTCGGCTTGCGTCCTCGCCGACCTCAGCTACACCTTTCTGAAGGAGAGCTGCGTCCCCGATGAAGAGCAGCCAATTTGGCTCGAGGCGCTCTCCCAGACCTCTCTCGCTATCACGACGTTCTTCCTCGTCGAAATTCCTCTCACGATATGGTCGCAAGGCTGGGGATACTATAAGCCCGGAGGAAAGGCACCGCATTCGTCGCTTCACTTCTTTGATGCAGTCGTGATCATCACGACCTTCATGCTTGAGGTCATCCTCCGCGGACGCGAGAGAGATCTGGCCGGGCTACTCATCGTTCTCCGACTGTGGCGACTAGTGAAGCTGGTCCAAGGTATGCTTTCAGAAGTGGCCGTCTGCTGCATGGAGCTGACTATTATCAGGTATTGCCGTCAGTGCGGGAGAACTAGACGAAGATACAGTACGCCAGCTGGAGGAGACCAGGCGGGAGTTGGAAGGAGTCATCGTCTCGCTAGCTGACACCAGAGAAGAGAATCACCGGCTGCGTCAGCGGATCCAGGAGCTGGAAGCGCAGCCGTCATCACAAGAGACACCTTCCACAGAGGACTATTAAACATGTATACATTTATATAAAGCGATACAGAGTTATCAAGGATGGCTACAAAGGATGCGATCTATGATACATGCTCGTCAGAGACGTCAACGATGAGCAAGGTCCCGAGTAGGTGGGTATATTGTCCGGTCATAGTGAGTTCATTGTTATCCGCAGCATATTGACGTAGGCGGCAGCCGTCCAGTCGCGTCTAGCGCGATCCGCTGTCCGCCCTGATCCATTTTGAACGATGGCAGGATTTGATAGGCACGTCAGGGTCCGGCACCCCCTCCGGGAAGATGCCATACGATATGGGGCGACTTGGCGACGGCGAGATGACAGGCAGGCTCATCCCGCTGGGTACCTCGACCACATTGCCAGACCGCTGCCTACCCATCGGCGAGCGGGTCTTGGGCGGGACCACGGGCGGCGCGTACGTCGATGCCGTCGTCGAGCTCCAGTGCGACTTCATCTTCATGCGCGGCGCGGCGCTCTTCTGAGAGCTGCCCGGTGCGAGGAACGGCGCATCGACGCCGCGCCGTGGCTTCACTCCCTGCGCCCACTGCGGCCGGAAGCTTTCGACACTCTTGCTGAATGGCGCGGATATGGAGATAGCCGTGAGCGACGGCCGGATGACGCCTGCCGGCTTCCAGGTAGACTTGGGTTCGTCAGAGTACAACGATTCGTTGTCCTTAAGCTTGTAGAACGAACTCTCGGAGTCCTGGCGTTCCGGATCCTTCGGGTAGAAAAGCGTCTTGTCGCTGGTGGAAGACTGGGGCCTCTGGAAGACTTCGAACCACCGTACAGAGGCGACTTCGGCACCCCAAATATCCGCCAGAGCGGTCGAGTGCACAGAGGTTATGCAGACTAGACTCAAGAGGTATAGCATCACTGCGGCGATCATCAGCGCATGGAAATGTGGGCTTTGGAACGACAACGTACGAAGGGTGATTGATATCCAGGAAACGATTACCAACAAGGTCGAGGAAGCACAGGTGCGCATATCAACTGTAGAACCATCAGTATGTGAAGATTTGGGATCCACAAATCTACTCACCTTCACCTTGACATGCCAAGATGGGCCCGCTAACCGTGATATCTATGGAAGCAGCTATGCAGATAGCTTGTGAGTACCTCGATTTCTTACAGCTTGAACGAGTACGTACCAAGTCCTAGACACGAGAACGCCCCTATCCATATGCATTCCAGAACAACCTTCGGGGACCAAAAGGACGGCCGCGCTAGCGCTACAAGGGCCCTACGAAGGATTGCCGGGTAAGAATACGATATTTGCACCGAAGGAAGAGGGTGCATACAAGAACAAGTATATTATCGTGAGGATAGTGTTGAATAGCACGAAGACCGGCGCGCCACTTTCTGTTCAACGTGAGGCGTGAGAGGCGTGTTCTGCATGAAACTGCTTACAACCAACGCACCATCGAAAGAGGCACTCCTCGCTGCTGTAATATTCCATGCCGCGAGCCCAAGCGCGAGGAAGTTGAGATATATCAGGAAGACTATGGCCACATGAACTCGTTAGACTCTAGACTTCAAGATAAACGAGAGGGCTCACTGAAAAGAATGGATCGCAAAAGAAGGAACGGGTTCCGCATCATTGTGTGTGGCACGAGCAGAGGATGGAGGTTAGAGATGCAGCAGGCGGTGCAGGGCGTCGAGTTTATATGAGAGCACGTGTCAAGGCGTAGTACGGCGAGCTCTATAGGGTCGTCGTCGTCACAGAGACTTCAAAAGCGAGCGTCGAATGTGGACCAAAGGATTAGTGCGCGAAGCACGAGGAGGGGGGAACAAAGCAGTGGGTCCAAGGACGAAGAGGGGATTCTATAGCGAGCCGGTACCTCCGGGGCCACAAAGCTAGATAGGCGCAGCAAAGCATGGTTTTTATACGCAGGTGTGGAATCCAAAGCAAGAACAATGGTGAGGAGGACAACAATGGGTGCGCGTGAACAGAGCGCGTAGACGCCGTCCATTGAGGTAACAAGCGCCAGCGTCTCCTGCTTCCCTCTCCGGGCGCACAGCTTCCTTATTGTCCTCTTATGTACACTTTATTACTTCTACTTGACATTCGTTGTCACTCTGATGACTCTGCCGTTATAGCTGTATGGAACTACATGCATCATATCGCCTGCCGCCAGTCTCACAGCGTATGCGTGGCCTGACTCGGACTCGGACACCACAAACACCTCTCAACCTTGAACCTATCGGTAATGATCACAGTCTGCCTATAGATTATGAACGCCTCAGGGTCCACCTCATGGACGATTCAACGATATCCAACTCCATCGTGCGTTGTAGGCTGGAGTTGATATCCTGCACGATGATCCATTGATCCTGACGGTCTGCAACAGCTCGAGGGCCACGGAGAAGACCAAGGGAAGACGACAGAGCTGGCTGCATAGGAATGTGATCTTCTGCTGGACGGCAGTCCGTCCCCGGGGTTATGTAGGTGAAACTCTCGTCTCGAGGTCATCCACCACTGCTCACCGTGTCATCTCCCCTCTCAGCGCCGTTCTATACGAGACTGATGGGAAACTAGGTATGCATACTTAGCGCACCGCCTATACATTACGGCAGTCAGCTGTCACCAGTCGCCCGGCTGGTACTGGCCGCCTTACACGCAGCCATGGCCCTCAACATAAATGCTGCGGACTTGTAACATCGAGTGGTCCGGAGATAATATGCCTCGCGCACTCTCGCAATACGCAGCCTTGCTCCTCCTCCTCGTCTTGCCTTCTGCGGTCGTCACCTGGAGTACATATCCGGACACAGATGTAGTCATCGTTTCCAACAACGACCTCGACCCTTCGAATGCAAACCGTGCCAGCGCACTCTACTTAAAAAGCGAATTCAACTGCGCAGAGGCTTTGGTTGCGTGTGCGCAACTTCAAGAAGCCCTTTTGCCTGCCCCGGACACGACTGCTGGACTCACCGCACAGAACTTGTCCGTGGCACTCATCTCAGAACGACATGGCGCTGCTTTGGACACAACCCAGCAACTCTGGATAGCCGGGGGCAGTGAGTGTGAATGCGATCCATTCCTTTGGCCCGCTTGCATTGCATACTGACTCATCTGTGTAGCTGCCAACAGTTGCGCCACTTTCACACCGAGCTACCAGTACTCCTATGCCGGATATCAGATTGACACGAATGTGGATGGAAACACACAACTGCCCGTTCTCTGCACGAATTCCGCCCCTCTGGCGCGCTCCAATGTGACATCCTACGACACTTCGCGCCAAATTCAGCTGTCGACGCCTTCTGCTGGAGTGCTGACTGGATACCGCGACAAGTTTAGCTTCCGGTTCCTCGGGATCAAATACGCGCAGTCGACCAACGGAAGCGCGAGGTTTCAACCGCCCACGGCGCTGAATGTGGAGCCAGGCACAGAGGTATCTGCGTTAGAGTATGGGAACTTCTGTCCTCAGGTATGAATTCACCTCTAGGAAATATCGGCCTTGCTTAACTCACGGACTCGATCTCAGCCACCCGACGCAGACAACGGTCATCAAGTATACACCAATGAAGACTGTATGTACCTCAACGTCTTCTCTCCCGTCGTTGAATCCGCGACGAACTCGGAGCAGACGGCCCCTAAGCTTCCGGTCATGTTTTTCAGTAAGCTGTCGGAGTAGCCGTGATCCCTCCGCACTCGGTTGATCTCTAACGTCAACGTACTAGTTCACGGTGGCGGTCTCAATACCGGCGACAGTGGACCATTTCCTTTTAACATGACCACCAGCGGCTTCGTCGGGAACTCCATCTCCAATATATACGACGGCAGCAATCTAGTTTCATATGGAGGGGTTGTCCTGGTCACGATCAACTACCGTTTGACTGCGTTTGGTTGGTTCAATGCGTCGAACGCGGCTTTGAAGGATGCGCTTCTTGCATTGCAGTGGGTACAAGATAATATCGAAGCGTTCGGTGGCGATGTGAGCTGATTCAAACAACGCGCCATCGCATTGACGCTGACCATATGTCCTAGCCCACGAAAGTGCTTGTCTATGGTGAATCCGCCGGTGGTGTCATGACACGATACCTGCTGGGCACCAATCCACAATACACCGAGGGCCTGTTCAGTAAGCTGAGCTTCGCCTGTCGTCTGGGGGTTGTGATCTGAACAAGCCCCAGGTGCTG
This sequence comes from Fomitopsis betulina, assembly GCA_022606075.1. Classification (NCBI taxonomy): domain Eukaryota; kingdom Fungi; phylum Basidiomycota; class Agaricomycetes; order Polyporales; family Fomitopsidaceae; genus Fomitopsis; species Fomitopsis betulina. The sequence continues at coordinate 109,542 of JABYQK010000101.1, forward strand.
CAATCCTCGAGTCAGATTTCGGGCAAAGTGACCCCTTCCTTTCGATCCCGCTCGCTCAGAACATATCGTTGCGGCTCGCACAGTACCTCGGCTGTGCATCGAACTCGTCGGTAACGTTCAACGACACGATGGCCCTATGCGTACAGGGCCTTCCCGCTGGTGACATTGCAATGGCGTCCTACAACCTCGGGATATCTTGGAGCATAGCCATTGACGGTGACTATGTCCTCAACGACATCGCATCCAGCATCAGGGATGGTGTCTACGCCCGTGTCCCCACCATATGGGCGAGCAATGAATGCGAGTACTGTTACTTCCTGCCAAGCACAATCTCGCCAAATGCGAACGCCTCCGTATTCCCTGACTATCTGTCCATTGCATTCAACTCCACGGGGGCTCAACTCGTCTTGAATGCCACGGACCTGTATCCGTACCAGACAGCGCCATCCGAAGACGGGATCTCTGGAGCCGTCCTGACGTTGGCTCAGCTCATCACCGACTTCGCCGTGCATTGCCCAGAGGCGTATCTCGCCTCCCTCGAGACAAACACCACCAACCCAGGGAATTCCTACAAAGTCGAGTTCGCAGTCGGCCTCGGTTCCCCCCTCACGCCGAACCCAGAGACCTGCGTTGGGCAGGTATGCCATGCCGATGAACTGTACTGGGTCTTTGCTACGGCCGAGACAGATAATCTGTATCAGCCACTGACCCCGAGCCAAATCGCGACGACGCGCGAGGTTATCAATCGTTGGACATCGCTCGCCTGGACTGGCAACCCAAACTACGAGGGGGCCGTGGTAGAATGGCCACCGTACACTGGCGACAACGAGATCGTCATCAATGCGACCGCAACAGACACAATCGCACCGTACAGAGTCGCCCAATGCGATTTCCTGGTGAATGAGATCGGGCTAGTTTTCGGGTCTCCTTAGGCAGATGCTGACTTTACGAGACCTTCTGTCACAATGTAGGCAATGCTGGGGTCTGAGTGAATGACACACAGATAGTGAGATAAATTAATTAAAAGTGTCCGGTAACGTCTCACATTAGAGGGTGCTACAATACTGTTTACGGCTGCGGTCATCGTAATGCTCGTCAAAGGCTGCAGGAGCGTCGCACTGTAAGATGCGGCGAGCTGCGACTCGAGACAAGTGGTCATTCGCCGACCTTTCAGTCGAGGGCATGAAGTCGTGAACAGTCGTGAGCACAACTCAAAATGGCTGTGCATACCAGCACGCCTGTCCTACTCTGCCCAACTCCCACGTCGACGGGGGCCCCAGGGAGGGATGAACAAGGAGCGTACAGGTAGCCAAGCCGAAGGCAAGAGTTATTACCGCGGAGGGCTTATCCGGGACAAGTCCAACGAAGGTGGCCGGTGTAGCCTGAGGACCTTCTTCTTAGACTCCCGGGGTCGCGTCGCAGGAACGTAGGTGCGATTGGCGGTAGCTGTGGGCAACTCTGCTCGGCGGGACGCGAGAGCCCGTGCAGTTGCAGGCGACAGGTTGGGAATGCTGCTCTTCAACTGCAACTGGCGGGGAGTGAACGCCGGTGGCACCTTCTCGGTGGGCGGGGCCCGAGGAACGGAGGACATGGGTGGTACTTGGAGGGAGTATGCCGCGGCCTGTTTCTCGGGGTCTGTGTCGCGTTTCGGCGCAATCATCCGGTTGGAGAAATCTGATTGACCAGACTTCGGGACTGACTGCACCGGGAGCGACGGGGTCGGAGGCTCGCTAGGCAAGGAGCGACGAACAGCGAACCAGGAATACGTGGACACGTATACCTTCCATATCAGAGGGTCGTCCCGCTGGTGCAGGAGCGCCATTGCAGTCAACGCCATGAGATAGAGGAGGACTGGCAAAATGCATTTAGCGCGGGTCACATTTAGGCGCTCAAAAACTCACGATCACCAGCAGCGGTCCAAGTGAATGCCATCAGAAGCGTAGAATCCAAGTCGCAAGGGCCAATAGCGATTAAACCGTCTGACATAGCTCTGGTTGTCAGCCGCTTTCACTCGCGGTGGATAAAGCAAACGCACCTGATAGCTGCACGACACATTCGGCGTTGGGCATAGTGAGGGTAACAACACCAGCACAGGCTGTCGGAGAGTCAGACAAAGAGTAAATGACTGCGCGTAGGTACGCACCGAGTTGCATCAAGGAGAAAATCCCGACCCAAAAGCACTCAAACCATACGTGCCGAATCACCGACTCCTTTCGCATAGCATCGATGAAGAGGCTGTGACCTGTCTCAACAACAATACGGAGCGTGAGGTAAGGGGGATACTCACATCGGGAGCATGAACAACAACCCCACAGAGCCTAGAGCGATCAAGAGCGAGTCGACCTCGATATCGGCTGAAACGCAACTTTGAGACCGGCCTTGCTAGGCTGCACGGCGGAAGACTCACAACCATCCTTGAGTTCGAGCGAAAGCATGAGGTTCCTTGCCGCCACCACCAGAATGGCAATGTTGCAGGCGACAAAAATCGCTGTACATGGAGAACATGGGTCAGACTGTGCAGTACATCGAGATGTGAGACTCACCGAAGACGACGTAACGATAGACTGCGAATGCTTTGCTCATGGTGCCGTAAAAAGGATCGTAAGGAAGGGAAGGGGACCGCTCAACGGTTGACGTTACAAAAGACACAGCAACAGAGAACCCAGCTCTGAGCGAGGAACCAGTCCAGAGAAATGCGTTCAACGGAGAGTGTCAGGGAACTTGCCACCGAGAGCGCTGCGGGGGATTCTCATCAAACCCGCCCTATATTGTCCCACCCAGTGGCTGTGCGCGGCAACTCGCCCAACCGGGCTGTGCTTGGCACTTGCCGCGTGCGTTTCGTTCCATCATCCCACCTTCTGATACAGTATTCAGGCTAGGAGAAGGGTTTACAGGTCATTCACGCTGGTAGTCTGGAAGGCAGCCACATTCAAGAAAAACGATCTCCATCTAGACATTCCACTTCTTGGGCGGCAGTGCCTACATGAGAGCCCATACTGAGAGCATGAGCGCAAAGGAACCCATCTTAGCATCCGCAAGGAAGTCTACAACGCATGTGAGTCGAGTCAACTGCCACCATTAAAATTACAGTGCTACTCACAAGTCGCAGCACCACTTTTTGTCGCACTGGCACTAGGCGTGCTTGGGGCAGTATGCGAAGCCCCTGGTGCACTCAGACTATTGGTCTTTTCGGCACTCTTTGTGCTGGTGGCAGGGGTGCTACTGGATAACACCAGCATTGTCGAACTGACGTGCGAGCTGGTGGTCGCTACGGCCGATGAGGTGTTACCAGTAGACGATGATGCAGATGCCGATGAGCTGGACGCGACACTGGACGAACTTCCGCCACTGTCGGTACTGGAGATGGACGTGCCATTCTCAATGCTTATGAAACCCCGTCAGCGCTCGTCCATGTGTTGCATGGGAGGGACGACCTACGTGTACTCCGCCCAGTCGAAGAGGAGAAGTGACGCGCTCTTGCCTTGCTCCGCGGTCATAACCAAGGTATGTTCGATGTTGCTCAATCCCGTTTGGCTGTAAACCGTGACGTTATACTCGAAGTCGCCTGTGGCCCCATCTGGCTGATGGTGATATATGGCAGCTGGAATGCCGTCCAGTTCGAAGGAGGCATTGGTGAACGTCGTCACAACGCTCGACTCGTTGAAATTTGCCAGGATGCAATGCACCCAAATCGCGGTGCCTGATGTTACTGTCAGACCGTCTGCGGGAGAGGCATGTGATAGACACACCTCGGAAGGTCAAAGTAACTTGGTGCGGTATGTTGGTCGAGTCCAATGGGCTGTCGGAGGTGGTGTCGTGCCAAGTCCCCATAAATGCCTTACTTTCATCCGGGGTAATCGCGCACCCCGAACAGTCTTGTCCTATGTTCCAACCCGCCGAATAGACAGGCCTGAGTCCTGTGACAGAATCCCCGTAGGTGTCGTCGATCGTGACATTGGTGCTCGCTGCAGCAGAAGCGAGGACGAAGTAGTAAAGAGTGGACAAAGAAAGGACAGTCTGCAAGGAACGCATGCTTGCTACAAGTCACTCCGGGGGAAGTTTGTGAAGGGAAGCAACGGGGTAAGCTGCGCATGCCTGGTACCTATGAACGAGAGCTAGATCAATATCACAGGTGATGATAGTTTGGCTCACTAATATGTTGGTGTCGAAAGACGTTGCCATTATAACTGTTTCAGTACCACAGGTTGTATCTAACGATGGGATTGCGCCTGCCGACTGAGGTGTAAGTTGTATCGAAGAATCAATATCACTATCAAGGGGAGGGAGCCGTGGCCGGCACTTCGATCTCCAGCTGCAGGTGAATGAATAACGTCTCAGTGGTCCCGGTTCCAATAATACCGACAACTGTCAATCTGGATGCCATACCATGATCATTTGCATCGCCGAGGTCATCGCTGTCGCCTCAAAGTGACATACTTGTAGATGCCGGGTTGACAAGATGACCCATGTACTATATCCATGATTTCTCAAAGTGTTGCCGTCGTCACCCGTCCTGAGTCATTGTTCCTAAGCGGTCGCAGCACCGCCGTGGCCATGAGAACTCAGTGGGCCAGAGTTGCGAACATCATCACGACATCACACATATGCCAATGGCAGTGGGATGGACCCGGAAGAGAACAGGTAACAGGAGATTGCAGCCGTCCTACTGCCAGTGTGTGGCGACTGTACAGCTTGTGCACATCAGTCGCGGTTCAGCTCCAGATACGGAATTCGGAGCCACGTACTTCGACATGTACTACGTGTCTATGTATAAGTCCCTGAAAAGTCCAAACACGCGAACATGATATGACTACTGGTCCATGTTTCGTCAAGAAGGCTCGCGGAGCAAACACCGTCTTCACGGAGCTGTCCCCTCTTCAGCGGCAATCTCAGTACTTGTTCAGATTCAGCGTATCAGTACCCTATATCCCTGCCTGACCCTGACCGAAACAGCCCACTCACTATTCATGCTATCCAGGCCGACATCCTCCCCGGGGATGGGCCTATACTATATGATAGGCGAACTGATTGGTCACGGAGCCTCTTGATCTCCTCCCTCATTTCCCGTATTTGTTGTGCGAAAGCTTCGCGGTGCGTCGTCCCCCCGGAAGATACAGTTGATGGAGGTTCAATGGATGGGCCAGGCTCCGTGCTGTAGGCAGTGGCGCTCGCCGGCCACCTCCATGACGGCGCCGCTGTTCCAAGTCTGCCTTTTTGAGGCAGAGACAGGGGGACGAGTGCTTGGTGTGGTGCCCCATTTGTATGCCTGAACTCCATGAATGGCTCTATCACGGGTTCCTTTCCTTTGCCGTGGAGGCTGTTGCTGTCTATCGACGGTAACTGACGTAGTAGGAGTTTATGGCGGCGGACACAGAGAGACAGCAGCACTACGACAATCAAGCCGATGATACTGCCCACGACACCGCCAACAATGGCGACGGTCTGATCTCCGTGCTGTTGCGACATCTGTGTTGATGACACCACTACTAGCCTAGGCTCAGCGTTATCACAGATGTAAAGAGAACTCGATAACTCACCAGTGCTGGCAGGGGTCGGAATGGAGGAGCTTCCGCTTGTAATTAATGGTGTCGGAGTTGTAGGCACAATTGTTGTATATAATGAGGTTGTAAGCACAGTTGTTGCGCGGTACGATGGAGACTTGTACACAGTAGTCTCTGCTGAGGCCGAAGAGATCGTGGATACACCAAGGCGCGACTGCCAGCCTGAGCCTGAGTGACTTTCAAAGTCTTTGTTAAATACAACAGCTGTTCGTATTTAACCGCAACTCACGGATGACCTTTCCAGTAGAGTATTTGCTCCGGTTGATGTTCAGCTGCCATGACAGGTTCTGTGTGTTTGGGTTCGAAGCCATGAGGAGTACCATTGAGGCCGTCGATCGTATTATTCGACGGTGTTGAGGACCCGGACACAACTTGAGGGACCAGCCATATGATAAGCCCGACAGGCCATAGCTGCCAGGGTAAGGAGTGGAGGGTCCGAGTCAACATCGCACGGCGAGCTGAATGGGTTTGAAAGGATCTATTCCCAAGCTTGTCCGCGATATTTGAGAGGATTCCGGCGGATATGATGGTAAGACATTGCCCCACTCATCAAACACATGGACACACCTAAGCAACCCTGTAGCATCGGGAGTATCCCCCGGCAGAGACTATCATTTCTCGCACGCCGTCAGAATGTAGTGACGCCGCTGGTGCGGCTGAAACCATCGCGTGGCCACCGGGGGTTCCCTACTGGTGACGACCTACGATTTCGATGTCGACAAGTAGTTAAGAGCGTACAGTAGCCGCTCTAATTTGAATATAGCCTATGTCCGGAGAAATCAATGTTGACTACCCTGAGTGACATACATACTCACTGTATCGAGTGTCCTGCGACGCCGGCGGACACATAGCCGTCGTGTCCATAATGAGCCTGAGGAAGAGGCCGATGTATATCTGGATTGTAAGTACACACTGCTCGGAAAGGACTCGGAGTGATCACATTGAAACTGGGTAACTGAGTAAGGAGCTCATCACCGTTCTGTTCTGAGAACCGGCCCAGAATTGTACCCAATCACGTGCCAGGAGGGGAGGTGAACTAAAAGATGCACATCGGTCGCTCAGTAAACCTCAGGCAGACCCCCTAGCGTCCAGATACAACATAGTCCATGTCGTAACCATCATTGTATAGAACAAACCCACAAACCACCAAGCATGTCCGCCGCAAAGTCCGGGAACTAAGGGCAGTGTCCAGGAAGTTATCGTACACTCCTTCCCAAATCGATAAAAACTACATTGCTTTCCCCACTACTGATTCATCGTCGGTAGATCCGCTTTCGCACCATTCTTCACAACGCACAAATCGCTCCTCCGATGCACTCGGTGGCCCCCTTCCGCTGTATTGCGTCCGGAAGGACGAGGCATGGAGGCGTTCCGAGTCGATCAAGGCTCGGAGGTCGGCCATTGGATCGTTCGATTCACGCCATCCGTGACTTGCAAACAGCGGTGTCGTAGAGTGCGTGGATGTTCCATGCATGTTGCCCAAGTGTGCGCGCCCAGGCTTTGGACGCGACGGAGCAGTCCAAGGCTGCGTTGACGCTGATAGAGAGCGCAGCGGCAACTGAGCGCGGCGACGCCTTCGCCTTCGGCGGCACAAGACAACGATGACAATGAGTATAATGACGAATATGATGCCTCCAAGCAGCTCTGCAACAAAGCTGTCTAGCTCTGCCTCGGTTCCATGACCTCCTTAAACAAGTGCAACGTTAGCATTTCACGAAGAAACGAACTGACACCCACCATGGTCTGCAGCATCATGGTTTTGACTGATGGACGTACGGTGTTGCGAGGTGTTCGATTCGCTTGAAGTCGTAGCTGATGCTGTGCTAGTACTTGTTGTAAGAGGGGTCTGCGAAGAGCTATCCGTCTGTCCCACAGACTCTGAGGAGGTGCCGAATGTCGGATTTCCCGTTGTCGAAGACATCGACCCGCTTGAAACAGAACCAGACGACTCGCGGGGGAAGATACTCCCGCGCAGAGCGTTCGTGCCTAGAGTAGCGCTGTCTATATAATGAAGCCGGTCAATGACCTCGGTGGAAGACACTCACATGATTTCGCTGGCCTCAAGGGGATCATGAGGATACCGTGCAACGGACTCTTGTGCGGCTGCACTGCTGTGGTGTGCATCGTGCGTAACAGCACTCTCCCGCTCCAGAATTTGAGCTTTGGGCATTGTTATCGAATTGAATTGGATGCTCTGGTGCGCTCGTGTGCTAAGGTGGTACGCTCTCTTTGGTTTCATATGTTCAGTTGTATTGAATAGCGGGTCAGCGCGAGTTAAATATGAAAGTAAGGTCACGAACCATACAGGGCGAATGCGATACATCCAGCTTTGACTGCTGACGGGTCCTTTCAACTGGAGGTCGGCCCTGACTGTCATCGACCTCTCCGGCTTCACGAGGCTACAAACTCATATAAGCACCAGAATCGAACTCCGCGATCGGGTACTGTTGTTGAGCAACAGTTGATGATTATTCGGCTGAAAGCAGTGATCAGCACTGAGCGATACGACAGATAGGCATGGCAGAGGACAGGCTTAGTAGGCTATCCCTCGACCACCGTGCTTCATATGTTCCTTACGCCGCCGCGTATACGACGGCTTCAAGAGCCAATTTCTAAGTGTTCAGGCCTCAGCTAGAGTGGTGGGTCATAATGGGTCATCCAATTCGTCAGCCCTCTCAGTGTATGGGAGCCTGTGGCAATACCACATCTAGAGTTTATCAGAACTTGGAATGCAGTCGCATTCAAGTTGTAGATGGAGCGTTAGAAAAGTCTGTCAAGCCAGATTAGCAACGATCAATCCAAGTCACATAACGTTACGTACTATGGACTAGCATCCTGGACATGAGGTGCACATCGCGGCGTATTAGCCGTCAGCACCTTGACACTGGCAAGCGCCTTGCAAGCCCAGAACTTGAAGCGGCTAGTCCCCTGTAGACAGACCGAAGCATTGATTCGGGCGGCGCTCTGCGAACGAGCGTGTCATTGTAAACCAGCACGTGACACACGTAATACAATGTTAACCGCTCCAGCAGATCTCCAAAGTTCAAGCACAGGCATTTATGAAGAAATAGCCAGTCCTCAGGCTGCTGCAATTCTAACACACAGGCAAAAGTAATACATTCAGATGATGTCGAGCACTGGCGAAGGTCTGCCACTGGTGGAGAAACGGCTTTGCTCTGCCCATCTTCGCAGGTCTGCCACCTGGTCCCTAAATTTACGCACCCGTCTCGCGAAGCGCTCCTCTTCTCTTGCATCCGCGAGCGTATTCCGAGTTGGCTCGTCCTCGCTGACCCCCACAGTTGCTGGTGCAGCCACCGAAAGCACTACTGACGACTTCGACGTAGACTGGTGCGACGCAGCGGAGGTAGACCGTCGATGGAACAGTGCCTGAGTGGAATCAGAACTTGGAAGATGTTGGTTCATGGGATATTGTCCCATGAAAGGTTCCACTAATGCCTTTTGATGGAACTTAGGTGGTGGTCTCTTGAGTGTGTTCCCCGTGGTACGTGGAGCCATGTTTCGGTTTTGTCGGTGTCGACAGACGAGGGTAATAGTCAGGAGGATGACGGCGGTGGCACACCCACCGCCAATAAGGCAACCAATGAGAATTGCGCGCGACCGTGATCCTGACATACGGTAGTTGAACGGACACATGCACATGTAAATTATAAGAGTCACTTACCTGTGATTCCAGTGTCAATACCGCCCTTTGTAGACGCACTACTACTTCCAGAAGGACTATGCTGACTATCCGATGAGGATGTAGATCTGTCTGTGTACGATGACGAGGATGGTGCACTGAATTTGGTACTCTGCACGGTAACCGTAGAGACGATGACAGCATCCGTTTTCGATGCCACTAGGGACGTTGAAACAGTGCTAGGCGAAGTTGTTGGACTACCAGAGATTATTGGGCCGTCGTCGTCGATGCTACTCAAATTATATTAGACCTTGTGGACACATGAACCGCGTCGCACTCACATGTACTCCGCCCAATCGAAGAGAGCGCCTGAGGACTCCGGGTCCTGCAACGGAGCGATAACTAGAGTATGTTCTCCACTGGCCAGCGCTGTGACACTGTATACTGTCACGTTGTAGCGGAAGGGTGGGCTCGTGTCCGTTGAATTGCTTTCATAATTCCCAGAAGGCTTGCCATCTAGACTAAAACTCATGTTGACGAATGTATTGGCGGACGCCATATAGTTCGGCACAATGCAGTAAACTGAGATCGCCGTCCCTGAGCGAATCCATGTCAGTTGCCTGCGGACGGAAAGCAAAGATTACCGACAATACCATTGAATGAGAGGGTGACTGATTGCTGAGAGTATTGAGCACTCGTCGTCGCATCATGCCAGCCTGACCTGTATGCGTCTGCCGGCGAGGGCCGAAGGAGGCAATTTGAGCAATCAGGCCCAAATTTCCAAGCACCTTCGTAGACGGGTAGGGCTCCTGTGAGCGAATCACCGTATTCGTCGTCGATAGTCACGATGGTCGCTGCAGCAAGTGCAGATCGTGACCCAAACTGGATGAGGAGGAAGAGAGTGAGCGAGGAGAGTACAATAGAAAGCGGGAACATCTCGCGAAGTTTCAGATTCGCCCGTCGGAAGCTTGCCCTAATAGTTCGACTTTGCCCCCATAGAGATACTAGCCACTGCGTCTAGGTCAACGGACAAATGTAATACACCGACGGTAGTCAGAAGGTAAGGTATCAAATCAACAATTCATTGACGAGGGCGTTTGTCCACAATACCTCTCCTTGACCCGAATGCGATGCAAGGGTTAACGAACACCATCTAAAAAGCAAGTGAGCTACAAGGCAAAGTCCAGTTTTTGTGGAGCAAACTGATCGCCTACCTGGCAACACCGGGCTATGCTAAGTTTGCGCGTCGAAGGTAAAACAATGAACCCAGCCCGGGTGCCGGTCAGCGTGCTTCTATATTTGTATAAGGTCGAACTGTTGAATCTGTCGAGGGAAAAGATCATGACCGCAGTCAGTTCTCTTCGCAATCGACAGATACATATACTGACATTACTACGCCTAGACCGGGTCATGTAGCTTGGAAACTGCGGACTCAGTAGCAATCAGTATGGGGCGATGACTCGGGGGAATGATGCATGGTGTACACTGACTCACATCTTTCGACAGGACATCTGTCCAAAGCATATAGAGAGTTGGTCGTGACATGATGAAGAGATGGAGAGCAGCAACACGGCATTTCTTCAGAGCTTTCTGCGTTGGGCCTGCACGTTCAATCGACACAGTATATAGTTGGCTCAGGAACTATATTGCCACCGACAGTAGTGGGCGTGGTTTTCGGATCAAGATATGGCTGTCTTGACCATCGAGTGTGTGATGCGCTAGATGCGGTGAATGTATTTTCTATTGGGCGACCACCGCTCGATCAAGGGCTCGGGCTTTCCGATGATCAACACGCCGAGGTGCACGTCATCGTCGACGTGCGAGAACAACAGTGAAGAAGTAACACCTACTCTACCAACCAGGGTATTGATGAGCATCATGTTTGTACTAGTGAAGCATACTTGGCGCAAGAATTGATTGTTAGGGAACCACTGTCCTTCTCTGTGACCAGCAGTTCCACCCGAGACAAAGGTAGCAATACTGCCACTAGCCACGCTTGTCTCCAATAACGGCCTCTGGATTGCTGACAGTGACAGAGATCGTATGGACCATCGTAGCCACAGTGACACGGCGGCCGCAAGGCGTTCGGTCCGTCAAGCTTCGCACTGAGTCTGACGATGAGTGATCCAGAGTGAGGTCATAAGTAAGTACTTAGCTGCGAACGAGACCTTCATCGGAGTTTTACTATCGGTATGACCTTCATCTTCATTGATAAATAAGTATGGCTACCCCGGGGCGCGAGCGTCGAGACAACTGAACAATTAAGAAGAGAATCGCTTAGTTCGGTTCGCACCACTGTTCTTTCCATGACTGGCTACTGTGGGCCCGGGTGTCCAGCGAAAGAATGAAATGGTTGCAGGAAGGTAGTGCCAGAGTCAGCTCAGCCTCCTGCGGCTGAAGCTCATTGAGCGCTGGGGACGCCCGGAAGGCGCCTCGAGGGAACTCACACACACATACTAATCTCTTCCTCTACAAGCTCATTGGCAATCTGCCGCTTGGACGACTCACACCGCAGGATTGGAGAGGGAGACGACTTGGAGGGACGTCTTTGTAAAGGGTACGGCAAACTCATTATGATGCCATATGGGCAGGATACCTGCACAACAATAGGGATTGACTTGATTAGTATAGGCTGAGCCATGCGGGGCGGATCGCTACCGACAACGAGGTCTACACGTCGGATCAGACATGTCCTCGCTGCCTGCTCTATCGCTGCGAATGCGTATGTACCGTCGCCTACACTGGGCATGCGCAGGAACTCATAGAACACCTACAGGGTGACCGCCGGAGGAATATATACCTTCCCACTTATCTCGCCCGCACTCGTAGCGCGAATGCATTGCACGCAACCGCAGTTGAGCACGATCATGCTAGCGTGAGCTATGAACTTCAAATCCAAGTTGTGACACTCCTGACAGCGGCATAGAGCCATGATTGGCCAATATGCTACGGCTGCCCCGGTCGGTAAACTCCTCGACCGATACGGGCCCCGAATATGCTCGCTACTGGCATCCATATTGTTCGCCTTTGGATATGGCATGTTCGCCCTGCGATTCGCTTCGACGCTAGAGGGCTCAGCGGCGACCCCGGTCTCGACGTTTCCACAGTTGGTCGTCTACTTTGGGGTTCTGGGAGTCGCTCTAGTACTGTCGTACGTCGCAGCCTTTCCCGGCGATACATCACCCCAAAGTGACATCGTGGGCACAGCTACTTCTCAATGCTTTTCTCCGCGACAAGGATATTCCCTCAATTCGTCGGGTTTGCGTCCGGCACCAGCCTCGCTGTCTTCGGCATGTCACCCCTCCTCTTGTCGTGGCTCGCCACCCACTTTTTCACGCCCCCTGAGAGCGTGCTGGACGTGACACGCTTCTTCACTTTCATGGCCGTTCTGACCGGTGTCGTCAACTTCGCGGGCGCTATCCTATTGCCCGGCCCAGCTGCAGCAGAACTCCCGATGGCACCCTTGAGGGACGAAACTGCTCTGGAAGCAGACCCAGAGGACGATGTAGAAGCACACGAAGAAACATCTCTATTAGCGTCATCTATACAGTCCCTGACTGGGTTGGATGCGTTATTTGCTGAGACGCCAGAACATCTCACGGCACTACAGCTGCTGAGAAACCCGTACTTCTGGCTGTTCTCCACCTCTATCGCACTTGTCGTCGGCGCGGTACGTCACGAACAAGTCAGTCAATGTCCTGGTCCTGACGCGTGTTTACAGGCTGAGATGATCAAGTCTAACATCGGCATGATCGTCTTGTCCCTGCCCTCCTCTTCAAAGTCAGGGAACATTGCCCTGCAGGTCCAGCTCATCGCCGTCTCCGACACGTTGACCCGCCTCATCCTGGGGCCCGTAGCAGATATTGTCTCTCCCGTTCCGACCTACTCTGCGAACGGCATCTGGGCATTTCCCCGAAGGCCTTACGTGACGCGCATGATCTTCCTTGCAGGCGCTGCGTCTGTATTTGCCCTAGCTTTCATATGGCCGATCATTGGTATCCGGTCACAGGAGTCTCTCTGGCCTCTCAGGTTCGTCTCCCCCCGACCACTGTGGTGTACCGACTAACATCTTTTCGCCAGTCTCAGTACGGGGATCGTGAACGGTACAATATTCACAACACTGTGAGTATAAAGTTGATTGTTGTTCTCCGGGAACCGTCCTCTGACTGTCGTGTGTAGACCAAGCATCCTATCATCTATTTGGGGCGCACCGAACCAAGGTCGGAACTTCGGATTCGTCTCTTATGCGTGTTTTTGCGGCACCACCGCGTTTTCCTATCTATATGCGTTCGTTGCAGACAGCCACACAAGGACAGGGGAAGATGTCTGTCGAGGACCGCAATGTTGGCAGACCACGTTCTGGCTGAGTTCGGCGGCGTCGCTGCTCGCCATCTGTTTCACCGGTGTGCTCTGGCGGAAGTGGAGGTCACGAGTATGAATAGATATGTCTACTGTGATGATAGATACTAGCTGCTCTCATCGTAATTGGACTAAGCTATTCAGTTTTGTCTCGACCGACTGTAGGTACGGTGGTAATACCTTCTGGATAGCCAGACCAAATGCCAATGACCAAAGCCGCATTCGCTGCGCAGAGGACGGCGGAGGAAAGTGTGGTGGATGGGTACACATTCCACGCGTACTCAATAGCGAATAGCAAGGCCAATCTAGATCGCCATGAGCTCTGGAACGCAAGCTTCCCTGGAAACAACTCACTTGAGAACGATAGGGTATCGTGTCCTCCAGACGAGGAAAGGCCGCTGCATGGCATACCAGGAGTAGAACTGGTAGTGAAGGGACCGCGCGAACAGGATACCGATGAGGTTACTGGTGAATAGCACGGTAGTCGTGTCTATTAAGCGCATCAGTGTCTACACGATCCTGCAACTGGGACAGACCCACAGTCGCTGCTCACAACACAGCCCTCTGGATGGCGAAGAGGGTTGCTGATACCATTGCTGATGACTTGGAGCGCACCGCCCTCACGTCGACACCACTTGAAGAGCCCGAACGCAACTAAGGTCGCGATGTGGGCTGCCAGAAGCCCACGTGCCCACCAATTGCTAAGGAACGTCTCTTCGCCGACGAAGCGCCAATTGACGGTCCACTTGTAGAGAAACGCGCGCGAGAACTCGTAAGAGTACTTGAGGTAGGACCGAGGATGAGCGAGCAGGAACGGTAGCCCCGCGATGATCTGGGTAGAAACGAGGACGGTGACATGCAACAGAGTGCCGACAAGGCCACGCCTCTTGAAGAGCACGACTAGCAGGCCTGGGAGGTAGAGCAGCGCAGACATCTTGACTGATAGTGCACAGCTAGACTGCACGTTAGAGACAAACAAGGGTGCGGGAGAAAGGACGTACCCGAGGAGGACAGTGCCTACCAGGTCGAATGCATGCGCATACGCCAGAACGGCCGCATGGGAAAACACAGTCACCCAGCAGTCATTGAAGAGCCGCAGGATGAAGATGGAGTGCAGCCTCTTGCTGAGTGGCAGGAGCATTAGCACCCAGTTGGGTACACCTCCTGCGCGGCCATAGATCCCACAAGTCAAGGCGAGTAGCGCAAGGTACAAGACAGCATAGATCTGTTGTCCAGCTTCGAGGTTGGTGCCCGAATCTGTGAGGCGGAATACAGCGTGGTGGATGTGGACATGTCCCGCAGGGTATCTGGCGCGAGCAATGTGAGAGGGAGGCTGCACTCCAGCTAGAGTAACACGTACACTATCGGTCCTGTTGGTCCAGTGATCAACGAGTAGTCTCGCTCTCCCTTTAAGTACAACTCCAGTTGATATATATACGTCTCCCAGTCGATCTCAGTGTCTGCGCACAGTTGCGGTCAATCCTTATACTGCGCGTACCAGCTTCGAGCTTACATGGTACGAAACGTATAATTAGTTGGGTAAGAAGAGCATCCTCCACAAGCACCAGCGCGGCAAGCACATAGAAATATCGAGGATCAGTCAGTAGGGAGAGTACAAGGTTATAGATGGGTTGCCATCGTTGTCGAGACTGACCGTCCGTGGCGTGAGGAGGCATACCAAGTAAGCGCCGTGGGCCGGGGCATGGATAGCAGCTGCACGTGAACCTCGCACCATCGTCGTCGGGATACTCAAGCGCAGTGCAGAACTGACTCCAAGTCGTGTTAAGGGCCAGTATGTCATTAAACGAGGAACAACGATGCATTATGTAGTAGTCATGTTAACCTGGCCTACATGCGAGATGATGATGTTCTCTCCATCCTGCAGCCCTTTCATGAACCAGTCCTGGTACGTCCCCGCGTATTCTGTCTTGATCATGCCCGCCCCGAGCTTACAAAGACTATCGCTGATGTACTGCCCCGTGAAGCCGAGCTTTGACATGCTGTATTGCGCAAATATCTTCGCAGTGAAGAATCCGTCCGAGTAACCCTTCGAGGTGGCCCGTTGCTCCGGAGACATCCCAGTATCATAGTCACGGCTGTGGAGTCTTCTTCCAGACAGCGATGGCAGGTGTCTTGTCCATGAGGTGTGTTCACGGGGGCGAGAGCGCCACCGCCTGTCAATGATTGACGGCGTGTCGGTAGCTTGGGTGCCGTCCGATGCTGTCGATGAAGATGCGCTCGTAGGCGATCCCTGAGCACTGGCAAGGACGACACTCGCTGCTGGTGGGTTCATGTCTCCCATGAGATCTGCCAGTTCGGGAAGCTCTCCTGGGTCCGTGAGAGGGCCTTGGCCATAGGAGAAGAACGTTGCGGGCAGGCTGTTCCCAACCGCTGCCTTGAAGCACCATCCTGAGTCGTCCGAGCAGTCTTCCTTGTTGTAAGCTAGCAGCCCAGTCAAAACTAGCTAGCGATTCGAAAGTAGAAGGAACTCACCCCAGAAGCCCCAACCGGCGCTGGTGTTCGCATATACACTCATTTGCTCCTGACAGAAGGCCTTCTGTGCCTGGTCCGGGTCGGACACAGTGGAGAGACTCTGCGGCGTCAATGCACAAGACCATTCGTCGATGACGAAATTCCGTCGTGCCTGGTCAGACGCGGATGCGAAGGAGCCATCTATGGACGTCTCCAAGTCCGTATTGTGCTCATCGACGGGTTCCGAGTCGTCCGAAGGCGTGAAGACGAAGTATGAATGATGGTCAACGACAACGAAGTCAGTGCGATTCGCGACGTAAGCGCTGAATTGATCCAGGTTGAAGCCATCGTGGATATAGAGGGGCAGGGACGCTGCTTCGGGTGATACCGCTCTCATAGTTGCGATAGCACGGTCATCTAGAACGGCTCAGTGACATGGACTGAAGAGAACGATTTAGCTTACAAAAGCCGGGAAGCGCGGGATCATCTTGGGGCTCGTTCAGAACCTCGATGCCGACAATATTGGTGACATTCGCTAGCTGCTCTGTGAGGAACGTCAAGACACCTATTGTCAGGTTCATGTATGTCGGACTGTCGAATAAACCAGTGACGCCGTCGGAGATCCCAGAGTGTGGTTGACCATTCTGACTTCCAGGAGCGCCATGCAGATCGACTAGTACACCTATCCCCGCTTGTCCAGCCATGCTGATGGCCCGCGTGACCCTGGGCCACGAGTTTTCGTACACGTCGGAGACATTTTCGAAAGGCGTTCCCTCGCAGAATTGCGGTCCTAGGCTCCAATACCCGATTGGTAGGCGCACGGTGTTGATCCCAATACTAGCCAGATACTCGAAGTCACTCTGGTTGATCCACGTGTCCCAGTGATGTTCCAGAACCATTCGGGCGTTGTCAGTACAGTTCCAACCAGTCGCTATGTCCAGTTCGGAGAGCTGCTGTCCCGAGGCACAAGCAAAGATAGATGGTGTCATCCAGGCTTCGTGTACAAACCTAATGCGAAAGCCATTTAGACCAAAGTCGCGACAGGGACATCGTATTAGACATACCACGATGCTAGATTCACAGACTGCTGTTGCCTATACCGGTAAACAGTAGCCTTCGCTTGATCAAAAGGAGGGAATGCTTGCTCCTCAACTGGCAGTGCTTGATAGTACGGCGGAGTGCAGGTGTCCGCTGAATTGTCTAGGGTATCATTTGCCTGCCAGACTGGTTGTGTGGATTGGATGCTACCCAAATCGCTAACTTCTCCGAGTGAGCCTCCAGAACTAGCAAAGGTCGCGTCGGCATAGCCGGCATAGCCCGGAGCTGGTTTGTAACGACCTTGTGTCAGGCTGAGGACTTGAAGCAAAGCCGAGAAGTACTGGGTGGTGAGGACCATACTGCGACCGGCGCAAAAAGGATTAAGTTTGCAAGAAAGGGAGAGAGGGATATGAGAGGTTTTATCGGGATGCGTGATAGACACGGCAAGAGTCGTTGCCAAAGGCATTTATTCCATGACGGCGGCGCATGAGGCTGACGGTCACGTTCGAAATCAGACCACGAGTATCGCCAAAGAGACTACGCACTATCTTGGAATCTGTAATGCCCAGCCTCCGATGAACAACCATACCTTGAATCCCAGGAGTTCGGAGAGCAAGCACAGATTTCCAACGAATCCTGAAAGTCAATATGATGTCAGACGTGTGCAGGCCAGGTTCATGTTAAGCTAGCGAAAGGAGAGCAATGAGATGCCGATGCTTGCATGTCGGTACACACCGCAGCTTCATGGACCACGTAGACGAGGTTTTCTAGTATGAGCGGTGTTGAAGATGGCAAGGCTCGACAACTTCTTCGAGACAAGAGCGGCTTCGAGCCGCGACGAGAACACCCTATGGGCGCTTAATCGTCTAGAACAACACCCGCAAGTCCGTCACGGCTGTATACTCATGCATGCCCTCCGTCACCCCATTACTGGCCCATCCCGAGCTGAAGATCATACATAGCAGGGCATGGTCTGAATTCGTAGTGCAACACAGTCGAGGAGGTACCGACCCCTCTGTACAGAAGTGGTTTCAATGCTTCTGGATTGATGCAGTCGTGTGTCTTTGTATCGCTGTGCTATGGCCCACGGTATGCATGTCATGCATTTGTTCTTTACACAGCGTATATATACTAAAATACGACCACAGCTAATCAAACATCTAGCGGGTAGAGTCTGCCTTGCTGTCATACTCCTGTTTTACGCGTACAGTAGATGCACTCAGATTCTACAGGGTGGGTGGACAGATGCACGCTTCCGGTTCAGGTCGACTGATCATTGGTGGCTTTTCAGAGTCTGTAGTGGTCCTCCCCTCCCTTGGTTTGCAACTCGAGACGCAAAGAGGGCTACCTTTTGTACCACTATTCACATCCCGAAGATTCATACCTCTGACGGCGTTGCGAGACTTCGTCATCAACGAGGGCCTGCACGGTTGGTCGGTTCGCTACTACCTCGCTATTATTCAGGAGTCGCCAAATGGAAACATCACAATTGACGTGCCGTTCGAGGTCAGTTACGTTCTTCAGTCAATGGTGTAGTCCCTTGACGACGTACTGAAGGGCACTCTCAGAACATCTTACCCCGATTCCCCGTCTTGCTAGAGGTATACCACGGGGTGCATGAACTCTTATTCGACATCAATAGCACAGTGGGTGACACCAGAAATGCATGCGACGAATAAATATAACCAAGACGTATGCAGACTAGCAGACAATAATGTGGACGTAGACCAAAACATAACAGGGACATGACATAGCTTTAGTCCTCACTTTCATATGCGCTCAGAAGGTCATGATAGCCCTCATCGTCTCCCTCGTCAGCGGAACTTTCGCGCTTGTGCTTCGTAACATCTCGCTCGCTCGACAGCTTTCGCCTCCTGGGCGACGACGTCCCATCCGTCGATATCTTCCGAACTCGACCGCCATCCCCAGAGAGCTTGCGTGGTCGTGCATCCCCGCTGCCATCTCCAGACGTCTTGCGCATGCGTCTCATGTTTCGGGGAGTCGCAGAGTTGGGCGCCGGGTGGTCGCCCTGGAATGTCATCGCGCGGGGTGTGGTGACGTCCACGTCCTCTTCCTCGGACCAACCAGTGGTCAGTGTGTTTCCCGCCGAGCCATTTTCTGCTACAATGTTCTCCTTCGAGCGACTAGTTAGCAACCTCGAGGGAACCCGCTTCGGCTTCGGGTGCGGGCTCCGCTGGGCAGCCTGTGTAGCCGACGAATCCGAAGTGTCGTCGCCCACCGAGAGCCGAGGGAGGGTGTATACCGACTTCACGGGCCGGCTGTCTACGTCGGAGCTCATGTCACCTGTGTCGACAATGGACGGAGAGCTCGTCCGCGAAGCTGACCCCTTCACCCGGACCCCGCGATTGAGGCTGGGCGTTGCATCAGCAGGCGTCTGCGGGGGTGGCGGCGATGGACCAGTGGGAGGCGTATCTGGAAGGTCGACACCTTTCCACCCTCTACTACTGCCGCCGTCGTCACTGCCTAACTGCGTAGACGTCTCAGTGTTCATACGCCGATGTAGCTTCGGCGGGCTGGACGTGGTGGACGAAGTAGGAGTGACTCTGCAGACGCCTCTAGCCATTGGGGAACGTGAAGCCCGGAGAGGCACGATCCTGCTACTGCCAGTATCGGAGTCCACCGTTGCCGAACGTGAGTGGACAGGGGAGAATGAAGAGTACGAGGATGATGTCGAGTCTCTCTGGGCGGGTGAGGTGCGCATTGCCCGTACGTTGTTTTCCATCGATTTGTCGGAAGCCCCGGACAACGGCGTACCGCCTGGCGAGCGATTGGTTATGAGTGATGCTGAGTTCAGCAACAGCGGGCGAGGTCCCGTTCTTGTCCTTGCCGCCTTGGATTGGTCTTGCTGGATTCCGAACGAAGCAAGGATCCCGCCGCTACTGATTGATCCCGCATCAGACCGAGGCGACAGCTCACCGTTTGAAGGCGAGAGGGGTGATTGACCGGTGAACATGACACTATCCCTGGGAGGCCTGAAAAAAGCAGGGCGTGCAGGAGGCGAGTAACCTTCGAGATGTGGAGGCAGACCGGGGAGTGAACCCCCTCTGCGTTTCTCGCTTGGCGATCTCGAGTAGTCGTCGTTCAGCGAGGCGCGCCGATCCTCCGTATCAGGAGATCGAGGAAGCGGTGCAGTAGGAGGCGGGGAAAGAAAAGTAGGGTTGCTTGGACGTTTGTTCCAAACATCCAAAGCCTTCACTCTCCAGTTGGTACTGACCTTGGCCAGTGTCGCGGCCGCGTCCGAATCCTTCAGCTTCTCGGCGTAGCCCCATAGTTTAGATGTCCCTGCGGAGGTGCTAGCCTCTTCGGGCATCTGGGAGGGTGGAGGAGGAAGAGGGCGGGGCAGGGGAGAGGGTACACGTGAGGAAGGCATAGAAGAGGTCGGGGTGGTCGGAGACGGCGGCGCTTTCATCGCGCTCTCGTTTGATATTCCACGCCATACGGAGCTGGCAAGACGAGCGGTGAATGTACTTGACTGGCCATTGGGATGCGTCTCATTTTCAGTCTCCTCATCGCTGGTCTCAGTGTCTGCAGGCTCCTCGCTCTCGGTCGTAGGTGCAGCATGAGTGAAGCCCCAAACAGAGCCCCGGAGACGGGCTCCGAAGCTTGTACTCGCTGCCCTGGATCCATACTGCAGCGCTTGGTGCTGTTGAGCGAGATCGCATGCGCATTGCACCACGGCTTCGATGCCTCCAGCACTTTCCAAGGGGAATTGCTGCAGGAACGTCATGCCTTCCGCGAATGCATCGTCTAGCTCCCTTGCAGCGAGGGGTGTGGAAGGGATGGCAGCAAGCTCGTCCGACCATAGACTGAGCGTCTTGCGTTCCTGCCTGCCCAACCTACAGCAAATCTGAGCCTCACATACACAAGGAGAATGCATGGTACTGACCGGAGTAGCACATTCTTGGTGCGAAGCAGCATGCTTGTACATACATAGACAAGGAATTCCAGCTTGGGGTTGGTATCACGTTCTCGCAGTGGACGAGAAAGGATAGCGTCCCATACAGTGAGCAGAGGTCGGAGAGAAAGCGTATGTGTCAACATGGGAATGAGCCATCGGCTGTGGATACACTCAGCAAGCTGGTGGCACTCGGACGCAGACAACTCACAATGAATAGTGAGGAAGCGCAGGGTCAAGGCCTTTCAATTGCTATATACCCATTGTAAGTCATGTAGCGCCGCTTTAGAACGGGAGACCTACTAGGTCCTCAGCAAGTTCTGGATCTGCCGCGTAAAGACGATCGCTCAGCTTCTTGGTCCATGCTCTTCCACCCTCCGCATCATTGAGATCTGCGAACTCGCTTACCAGCGCCTCAAAGAGCCAGAAAGTGTCCGCCTCAGCGTGCGCAATGTCTTCCGCGACGGCATCCTCGACAAGAGCAGTATATACCGGAACCAAAAGCGAACCAATATGAGGCGATTGGTTAGCCGGATTCAGACAGGAATGTATGTAGAGTAATCGGAGCAGCGCTGAAGCATGCTTGGGGTGCGCACCCATAGCCCGTGAGCGTAACAACGTTGTCGCGCCGGAGGAGTGGTTCGATGACACAGACAGGGCCGGAGAGGGCGGTGCAGAACTAGCGTCTTGACGCGAATCTTCCTCGTTGTCGGAAGAGTTACTCTGGGCATCCTCCAAGCGTATCTCTGGCGTGGTGTCCAAGCGAACCTCTGGCATGGTCTCCGGGGTGTCAGCATTTTGGATCTCGCGCAACATTCGCAGACGTTCGTCTAGGCTGTTTGCGCACTGGACCTTGACGTCGCCAGGCGCAGCCTGGTCTAAAGGGCATAAGGGTATGTCGTCCGGAGCCTCAGACAGGCCGACCATCAACTTGAGAGGGATTTGGGAGAACTCGTTCGAGGCGTTCATGAGGGATTCGTCAAGACTCGTGAGGGGCGACGTAGGCGGCGGTAAAGTTGTGAACGGCTCTAACAGCTGACGAACAAGGTCCTACACCGATGATGAGTGTTGCAATATTTCAGGTTGGCGAGCACGCCTACATAGTAGTTGTCGCGGCTCTTACGACTAGCCTCTTCCCATGCCTTCTTCTCAGGAGGAAGAGTCCCCAGCAAGAGTCTTTGCGCAATCTTCACATATGGCCCTTACGAGTATGGGGGAAAGTTGCTTACCTCCAGACCTTTGGTCTAAGCCATGGCGGATCGTCGGGTAGACCTAAAAAATGAACGTTTAGCAAGACGCTATATGACTCAGGTAAGGAACGGCTCACCATGAGAGCAAAGAATACGGAGGTGATTCATGTCAACTATTGGAAGCACAGACGGATCCAACATCCCGGATATGGCATTCACTCTGTGAATATACATTCAGTGGAGTAAAAGCCATGGGCATCAACCTGACTCACATTTGTTGAAGCGGAGGGGCTGGTGTCCACTGAACACCATCGGCCTTCGCAATGGAGTACAAACACTGGTCCAACCGGGCGGCTGAAGCCGGCCGAGTAGAGAGTGCCCTGCGAACCTAACCTCCGATGAATGGTAGAGCACGTAGATCATATGTTAACTGCGTACTCTTGCAGATACATAGTCATTGACGGACCGCAGGAACTCTGGTCCCAGTCGCTGGACCAGGATATCCCGCAGTGATCGGAGTTCTGTACTACGCGTTCGGTCGCGCCATGGGGAGTAGTATGTGCAACGTACCTTTAGAATCGATCTGGGGAGCGGTTGCCACTATATTTGCAGCAGCTTCCAAGACTACAGGGCTAGGTTGATCTCTTCTCTAGCTGAGCCACAAGTTGACCACACAGGAGCGTTCGAACTCACTTTCCCTCCAGTTCGCTCAAGTGCCCAACAATCATCCCGACATGCATCTCCAGGGTCTGAAGCAGGTCTCCGAGAGCGTCCTCGTTCATGAGCTTCTGCGTCTTTGCGCGGGCGACTAGGACATTATCCTGCTGCAAGAGCGTAGCGATGTCTTTCCGCGTGATCTGGGCTTGCGACTCCATCCTGTCTTGCAGCTGGCCTAACCGCTGTGCGGTTAAGCGTAAGTGGGACTGGACAGTAAAGCTGAGAGTATGTTTCATTGATTGGGAGGCAATGTGTCAACCTTCATCTTAGCTGTTTCCCAGCTCGGCATGGCAGTAGTAGCAGGCAGAAGGAATGTTGTGTGTCCGAGGGCTTGTGTCCAAGCTTGACGTGATGGTTGTAACCAAGGAGAGGTCGCGAGAGGCTACGAGCAAACGAAGCCCATGTAGAACGGGATGAGGATCGGAATGCGCTGGCCCGGAGCACTACGGCGGTAAGTCACCTTGCAGGTGAGTTCGTTCAAGACACTGCGCATGCGCACGTGGTGCGCGTACATCTCGACGTATTTTTAGGCTCGAGGTAATGTGTCGGCGGTTCCGCGGTACCGCAATGTAGAGGCACTTACTAGGCACTGTTAGAATACGATATGCGGACCCGAAGACAGGCACGACGACATAAATGCACTAACATGTTCGTTAGAGAACGCGTATGGCTTCGATAAGTAGTACACAAAGAAAGGAACACGCAAAGTCATACAACAACGTCGAAATATTAGTAAAAGTGATTCGGTCTGCCCTTTGCTAAACGTGCGGACGAGTTCGAAGAACGGGATGAATTGGATTTCTGTGACTGCGATGAGGTTCGTTTGTCCGAAATCGGTCCCGGTGCTGCTGGGAGAACAGGCACGTTAGGAACTTTGACATCTATCCCCCCGGCCTCAAGTAGGGTAGCGAATGCGCTGGATCTGATGCGCAGCTGCTCAGGTGGTGGAGACATCATGGGAAGCTCGGATTCACGCTTCTCGCGAAGCGTGGCCATCTGGAAGTTGGGATACTTGTAACTTCGCCAGACGATGAGAGTAAGAGCGCCAGAGTACAACATGACTGTAGGCGCAGGTGATGAGCATCATGCAGAAGGGTAAGAGAGTCCCTGTACTTACGGAGAGACGGTATAACCCACACACTGGCTAGAATAGCCATGTTTATGCGCTTACAGTTCCTCGCTACCGCGTTGTTAGCTCCACGTTGACGTGAACATATCGATTTCCTTACAAGGCTCTAGGCACGTAAAAGTGGTATACCAGGACGTGTATACGCCAGACGTGCCTTGAAGCATATATGTAAGTAACCTCGCAGTAACGAATAGCCATGATACCCACCAATCTGGAACAAAAGAAGGAACAAAAGTCGGGCGGCCTCCCATAACGGCGTATATTGAGGGATCAACCTAAGTGAACGCGATTGATACGCTTGCTTGGAATAGCTTGACGCTGAGCTTACATTGCTGGAGACATGATTGAAGTGAAGGAATAAATGAGGATAAGAAGCAACACGATGTTGCCTGAATACATAGCTGAGCAATCGGCTAGACAATAAGGACGGAGGGATGACCTACGTTGGGAGTTATCTGCCACATCCGCTCTGACGAACAGCTCTACGCAGAGCAGTGTGATTCCAACGAGGCTTAACATTGTCATCACCACTAGAATGACAAACAGCGAGGTCAATCAAAGGAACACGCTCGAGGAACATCAACTAGGCGCACCGAAGGTAGCGATCCTGGCCCTCGTGAAGAAAGGAGGGAGCTCGATGTTCTCCAGAGATGAGGGGATGGGAAGCTTGAACATGGCTGATAGACTCCCTGTGTCTGGTATATCTCAAAGTGTCCTGCAAAGGGGCCAAGAGGGGTGCACTCCAATTCAAGCTCTCGCGCGAAACCAGCCAGTTCTCCCAGAGATAACCGGGCGAGAGCGATGTAGCAAGTCAATTGCTCGTTTGGTCAGAAAACAGCAGATAAAAGCATACATGCCCTTTGTTCAGCAGAGCCGCTTCGTCGGCATAGTGATAGGGAAGGTGAGGAGGGAAGTTGGATGAGCAGACGCTTGCCGCTTGTCCCATCATCCATGTTGCCCCCCAAGCGGGACACTCCTTTGTTGGCGGTAGCGCGTTTGTTCCCACGACCGTGTAGCCCTCGCATAGCAGAGACTATAACGACTTGATTTCATCCTACTTTGTAGTCTCCGTTGCACACCAAGAAACGCCGGCAAGCGTCTTTCATCTAATAGGTTGAATCTCTTTTCGCGACTTCCAACAAGTCCCTGAGGGTAGGGCGCCTGTTATCGGAAGGGTATCATTCGTGCTACATTATCCCTCTGAGCGATGCCCGGACATGCACATATGCCAGACAGCAGCTGTACCACACACTGACAGTATTTTTAAACCCTCCCCCTCCTCAGGTACCTTCCAGAATTCCTATGGTGCGGGCCACCTAGTGGCCGCTTCTTTTGTGCAGTGGCCAATTTGCCCGGGCATCGACACACCGTACAAGCGCTAGACTAAGCGCCCTACATATATCAAATACTATGTACAATTTGATGGGAGGTGCCGCCATGGCTCCAAGTTTGTGTCCCAAATAATTGCAAAATACACTTTACTTCTACCTGCTCCATGGGATACAAAGCTCGACGACAGAAAGCTGCCGCCGCGGCTTGCGCAAGGGAGATCAGCTCAGACTCCGACTCTCGCCCGTCGATTAGACGCGTAGCTACCGTTTATAGCTAATGTTACATAAGATTTACTATAACAAGGTATAGTCACGTGACGTGGCCAATTCCGGATACCTCATCTTCGTGGAAACTTGATTTGGTGGAAATCCGTCTAGTAGGATTGTTCCTAGGGTCTATGTGAGCACTTCTACTAGACAGATAAGTTCTAGCTTCAACCCTTGACCGTGCAGAATCTTTGCACAAAAGAAGCGGCCACTAGGTGGCCCGCACCATAGCTAAGCTCAGACTTTATCTACTAGTAGTCATGTGACTGATGGGAATCCCTCGAACGTTCTCAAATATACTCCCAATACGAGTCGGACCTCCTGAGACGCGATCTCACTCCTTTGCTGGTGTACGGGTTATATCCATAGACAGCACCGCGACGAGGAGGAGGCTTAGGACGAGGAGCAGGCGGATCCCGTGCCTCGAGGCCGGTCCACGCGTCGTCGCGCGTATCACTGTATTGAAACATCAAGGCAAATCCAAACAAATCACGACAGTGCTACTCACAACCCGGAGTAGGCAAGGGCCGGGGCGGCGGCGGCGATGGCCAAAGCGAGCACCGTCGTGAAGCGCATCTTGGAATGAAGGAGTAGGTATCGTCGAGAAAATCAAGTAGGGCTGTTGCGGACGATCAATACGCAGACTTGGGTGGTTGAGAACAGATAGCACTTACCAACCGGTACCGCTACTGTCGTGAGTGAGTCCTGGAAGAGAAGAAGGGACTGGAGGACTGCAGGCAGCGAACAAGGCCTTAAATACTCGTCGGCTATTGGCAAGCATAGGGCAGGAGAAGATTTATGGATCGAACACATCAGCAAATGATATTGATTGTGTTAAGTTCCTACGGTAAACGTCTAGGTTCAATCTCATGGTGGGCTGAATCCTTTCCCGTCTATTGCGTCGCGCCCCGCCAATCAGTATGCCTAGCCCTATCATGACCGCTAGTGGATGCCTTTCCGTAGAGGTTTAGAGCGCATTCTATCCTAAATCCGCGCTACAAATCTCTCCGGCACGTCGGCTTATCTCGCTTGTCGTCCTCTCGAATTCCGGCACCTCGTTCCAAACCTTAATCTGGAAGGGGAGTCGGACCCCCCCTTCCAGGTTGAAAAGCATAAACATACCATCGGCGTTCGAATTCTCGACCTCTCGTTGGCTCGCACGACCATTCCCATCACAACAGTTGCCTCCGAAGCTGTGTTATATGTCTACATCATATATTGCTGGTCATCGCGAAATTGGGAACAGACTGGCAACGATCTGGTAAGGCAAAACAATGGATGATCACATATAACAGAAATAACAGGCTGTCCGCAGATCTGAACTAGGTTTCTTTTGCCTAGCAGAAATATTCCGTTGTTGAATCAGGCTGTATGTACCCGACAAGGTGATTATATCCGGTTATACCCCACCGGGCTTCGAGTGACTGACTGCAATATATCAGGCTTCAGCGGGCTCATCATATGCATAACTAGTATTTCTTTCGTGGATTGTTGTACTGTCAGTTAGACGGTGCTCTTGCCAGGACCATACCCCCCTTGACCTATCTGGTCTGTCCACGAAGAGCTGCTGTTTGTGTGAGATCTGCAGTCAGCCTGTTGCGTACTGCACCCACATAATCATTGTTATTCATACTATCCGAGGCTCGGAACACGGCCATGCGCACGCCACCGGGATTTCGGATACAGTCGCCACAGAACAATTTTTTCTGACAGATATATTGGCAATTGGCCTCTCGATCCATTGACTACGTCACATCCAGCACCTACACCACATTCGCCAGCACGACGGTAACCTGCGCCGCTGCCACGTTCACGGTCTACGCCGCATCCGCCCCAGCTTAAACCTGCGCTCCATTAGCGGCCTGCAACCCGTTCACTGCATTCAGGACGTGAGCTGGGCCTGCCGCGGCAGCGTTCGTCGCCTGCATCCCATCCACCATCTGCGTCCCATTCGTCGTGCTCGTAACCTGCACCGCAGTGGCCGCGCTCGTTGCCTGTGTCCCGATCGCCGCGTTCGTGACCTGCGGTGTGGCTGCGCTCGGTGCCTGCACCCCATTTGCGTCATTCACGACTAAAGCCATGCCCGTATTCATCGCTTGCAACCCGTTCGCAGCCGACGGTGTCCCGTTCATCACCTGCGGCTCGTTTGTGGCCTGCGTCGTGTTCGCCGTGTTCGTGACTAGGACTTGCGTCGTAGCGGTGTTCGTCGCTTGCACCCCGTTCGCGGCGGTGGCGGTGGCGGTGGCGCTCGGTGTGAATGTCTGTGCCATTGTTGTCAGCCCCTGCCTGGCCCGCAACCGGCGTGTTGACTACTACAACTTACTTCCTGCTGCGACTCGTAGGCCCGTTTCGCAGTAATCATTGATGCGAGGGAACCATGGACATCAGTTGAGGATGCATCAAGGCGTTCACCAAAGATCCGTCTGAGGCATCGTGTGAGGCTCTGATCGAACTCGCACAACAAGCATAGCCTAGTAAGTGCACGTACCGGTTCCACCACTCGAGACATTCACGGGCTTCGTTCTGGAAGTCAGGTGACACAAACCAAGCACGAATTGATCGGTACAACATGTTGGAGTTGCACGAATGGGCGTTCTTCGAGTGGGAGCTGCTGCTCGACAGGGCGAACAGAACTATGCGAAGAACAG